>NDXZ01012245.1:0-22688 GCA_003055125.1 Paykullia maculata
ATACCCTTATCACCTCTGGTGAAGGGTATAAAAAAACAATAAGAAATAATAGCAATTTAAAACATCAATTTCACATTTAAAAACAAATAAACAAATTAAAAAACGTTTTGGCAAAACTGGACTCCTTTTTGACTGGACTCTTAACGAACGCTATTACTTAAAAAAAAAACACGCACAAAAAGTACTAACCAGCAAAGTGATTTAATTCGATATATTTTTTTTTTGTTTGTTTATTTGTTTTTGTTAGTTTGGCATCAGCTTTTTAATTTTTATTAGTTTAATCAATTTTGAAATTAGATATAATACCCTTTAGCGACATTATTTTTTTTTAAATTTTGCAAATTTATTTTTTAACAATTCACTTACATGTGGCAACGCAGGACAAACAGAAGCTAAGATTTACATTTGTCTTTTTTTTTGACAAATAGTCATTTATACATACATACATATGGGATCGAAAAAATGTTTGCAAATAAATCATAAAACAAACATTTATTGTATTGAAATTGTGTTTACGGACCGGAAATAAATCATAGTTGCTAATTGCCATTTTTTAAGTGATGAGGGGTGGTAAAAGCAGTAGGAGATGGAAGGGTTAGACAATTGATAATAATAATAATGACAATAATAAAGTCAGCTAAGTATTTCTAAATAAATCTTCCAATGTCTGCTAATTTGTTTTTATTTTATTATTTAAGTATATTTATTTTGCAGTATTCTTTGCCGTTTACTTTAAATACAAATGTATTTCACCAAATCACTGCGAATGTGTAAGTGTAAGTGTTATAGAGTTTGTATGTTTGTATTGTAATTGTTTTTGTTTGTACGAGTACTTTATATTAAGGCTGTATTATGTTTGTAAGTTTGTGTATTAAAAATATAGACTTAAGTTTTATTTGCCATATCAAAACAACAGTAGCAGAGCTGCGTGCGCAAGTGATTTGAATGAAAGTCATTTATAAAACAATTTATTGTTTTTATTTTAATTTTTTTTTTTTTTTCATATATAATGAGGCATCTTAGATTGCAAAACTAACAGAATCAGAAAAATCTTTCTAGTGTTTAGTTCACATAAAAGAAAATTTAAGAATTTATTTATTTGTTTATAAAAAAAAAATTGAAATTAAACAAAATGCGATTCATAGTGTGTGTTGCTTTGTTGGGCGTTGTAGTCGTTGCTGCTGCCGTTCCAGCCAATCTTGAGGATAAAGAAGTGCCTAAATCTTTGCATGATGTTGATGTACAAGGGCATGAAAACGTTGGTGATCGTGAGGCCCGTCAATTCGGATATGGTGGCTATGGCGGTTATGGTGGCTATCGTGGTGGTTATGGCGGCTATGGAGGTTACCGTGGTGGTTATGGTGGCTATGGGGGTTATCGTGGTGGTTATGGTGGCTATGGTGGCTACCGCGGTGGTTACGGTGGGTACCGTGGTGGTTTCTATGGCTAACAGAAAAAAAACCTTTAACATATTTATGACTTTATTAATAGTGATTTATGAATAAAAAACAACGTATGTAACAGAATCCGAATTTGGAATTTTTCATACTTTATGTTAAGCTCAAAGTATGTTTTGAATACAGTGAATTTGAACCAACTCCCTTAATTTTTCTCACTAAATAAAATAAAAAAAATTCTTTTGTATTAATTTTTTTTAATTTTTTTCACTTATAAATATTTAACTACAAACAATTTGATTAGATTTTGTCTTGAGCTAATAAAAATTTCAAAAAACGAGTAACGATTGAAAGGACATATTTTACTTCAGCATTTTCATATGAAAAGCTTTAGTTAGTTTTCCCAATTTAGCGATTATATTAAATGATAATGAATACAGAACTTTTTAATTGATATAATATAGTTTCAAAGTAATTGATGCAAAGCTTAAAATCTATATTTCATCTTAAAATAAATGAATTATTCTTAAAATAATTTAAAACCGTATGAGAAGTTTCGCAGACATTTTTTTACTAAAGGTGAATTCACTTATTGTATCTTAACAAAAAATTTGGACCGGACCAATTTTTTATATTCAGTTTGATGTCTCTCTTTTTGAAATTCAATATAAAAAAAAATTTGTCCTGACAAAACTTTTGTTCACACACAATGATTGAATTCCCCTTAATTGATACCAGAAGATAAATAAAATTATATACAACTAAGAATAATTGAAATTTTATTAAATTTCCAAATATACAATTGCATCATTCAAAATAAAAATCCTTAGCCAAAGAAAACACCACGTCCACGATAACGACGTCCATAACCGCCACGACGATAGTGCTGACGTGTTAAGCGATCACCAGTGTTTTCTTGTCCCTTGCCAACGTCATTGACAATAAACAGCGATTGTTGTTGCTCACTCAGAGGTTTAACTGCCGAAATGGCTGAAACAGCAGCAATGGTCGCAAACAAACAGCATAACACAAAACGCATTTGCAACATTTTAACCAAATAATAATTAATTTACTTTTCAATTTTAAATGCAATTTGCCGCCTTAGAATTAATTTATTAAAATCAAAGATTTACACTGTTGAAATTATATTGAAACATTCATGATTTTATAATAAAATCGAAAATGATTGATGGTGTCGATTGAAAACGACTCAAGATTACACTGCAATTGCAAATATTTAGGAGTAAAAAAGCTGAAGAAGCTAAGTCTAAGGTATAAAATGTAAAGTCTGCTTTTCGTTTTCTAAGCTCCATACAAGTTGTATACAAAGTAATGATTTCTATTACATGACAGTAGCTTTTAATTGGAGGGTAAATTTATTGACGCAGAACTTCTTGGCCGTTACTCATATCTATTGTCTTGTTGTACTTGACAATCAATATCGATTGTTTTTTTTTTTATTGATACTTGTACTTCTTTTTTTTTTGCTTGCACTTTAAAATAAAAGCTATTTGTAAAAAGCAATTTGATATTGATTTTTTATGCATTGTAATAAATTATAATATAAATTATTCAACACAATGGTATTAATAAAGGAAGACTTTAATATAAATTTTCTAACCAAGTAGAAGAGCTTAAGATTTTGTTGTGGAATTGTGTGGAATTTATTATACCTTTTACCTAAAGCATTCACAAACGCATTAATACAGCTGTCTTATGTCGAAATTCTAATAACAAATTTAGTTCAATAAATTGTATATTGTAATGTAAAGGTAAACTCATATGCTTATGTTTAAAATCATACAAAAGTGCAAATTTTAAGGAAAATTCTTTAAATCTTAAGGAAATAAATAATTTAAAATAATTTTAAATTTAAAAAAAATTATTTTCTTAACATCTTGTTAAAACCCAATTTGGGGAGGGACATTGCATAAAATACCATTCACCTCCTTGTCTGTAAATCAGTGTTGCCAATTAAGCATACTTAGTTAGATCATGCTAAATGAACATGTTAACATGAAAGATAACATTTTCGTAAGTTCTTTTAATTCTCTGGACAGGTTTTGCATTCTGTAAAATTGTTTGCACTAATAACTAGATTTTCACTATCAACATGTTTAAAAATTCCAATCGATGTAAATACGTAAAAATTACATTAAACGAAGCTTAAAATACCAGGGACCCAATCCAACATGGAATCAGCTTTTCAATGCAGAGATAAGAATTTTTTTTATAACATCCCTTCTGCATACAGCAGTTACATAACTTTATTTCTAGTGTTGAAATTAACATATTTTGCAGTAAATTATTTTTTTATTTTTTTTGTTTTTATTTATAGCCTCTATTAGTGCTTGTTTGATTATTAACAGCACTCTTTTCATTGTAATCGCGACTATAAAAAAAAAGTTAAAAAGTGATTTATTAAAAAAATCGTGCATAATTTGTGGCTGGATATATAATACCTAAATGTCAGCCCTAAACTATACTATACTGTAAACAAAATAAAACCTTTTTGGTTAACCTAATTTAAATACTAGTGTTATCAAGCATTATTAAAAACAAAAATTAATTTTATTTTAACAAAAAATATTACTTGTTTTAGTAAACCTTTTTTCGTAAACAATTACTAATAGTTATGATAATTTTTAAAAAATAAATTTCTATAATTCCAACTATTTTAATTTTAAATTACTTTCTGAATAAAAGAAAATAATTAATTTTATTTGCATTAAAAAGGAAAGAAATTTTAATAATTAAATCAATACCAAAACCGTATAATTTATTTAAAAATATTGCATCAAAAATCTTGTTTTTAAAGATAAGGCTTAAATTTATTTAACATATAAAAAACTTTAAAATAAAATTATCTATCCACATGACAACACTGCTTTATAGCATATAAAAAATTTTACCATCAATTTTACCAAAATAAATCAAAAGACTTAAGAAACGTGCATTACGCCATACATAGAACAGTGATGCCATTGGATTACCTTTTTTAAAAAAGATTTTAGTTCTTTACGTCCGTCACAAGTAAAATAGGACAAATGCAAAAAAAAATATCTACATTTTTTGTATCGATATTTTTTTTCCAATATCGTATCGATATGTCGATATTTTTCGTAAATTCATAAAATACAGAAAAAAAGAACTTTATTAACAAAAAATAATTTTTTATTGATGTTTAACGGGTAATAGTTATAGAAACAATTAATACAGAAAACCATATTTGTGGTTAAACTACGTAGTAAAATACTGCAAAAATATAATTAAACCAGTAATTATTAGATACTGACACAAGGATGAACATCTGTTTGTTGTGTTCACCCCTCAAACGGCAGTAGAAGACACCGAGGAAGCCTGACAAACTAAATATTTAAGGGCGTCTGCGAAAATGTTGGACATATACAACTTCACAAGATTAATGCTTTGTTAAAGATACGTTTAAAACAAAACAATGTGATCCAAACATTCTCCATAAGTTATGTACAATAGAACAGCTAAAGCTGAATACACCCCACCTATAAAGCTGTATATAAAAATGGTTAATTTTTACACTTGGAAGTTACGGGTGTGAATAAAATCTTGTTGCTATAGACTTGCAAATACCTTTAATGGGATCAAATTAAACGCGCAGTAACTGTTAATATAAGCATTATAACAAAATATTCGATTATTTTACAAATTAATAACATAAAATATAAAACCAGAGTTAAAAAATATAGATATAAAATTGCAAGAAAAATATTAATGTACCGATATATTGCAAGATTAATTTATATCGACTAAATATATCGATAAATTTTTAAAAAAATATCGATATGTTAATATATCGATATTTTTTTCCGATCAACACGCGTACGCTTTTGGCTAAATCGTGCCTAGTACCAGCTTTACTTTATGGCAGTGAAGTTTTTGCAAGTTGTGACCAGAAAAGCACTAGAAAATTGACTTCTACATATAATGCTATTCTAAGATATGTCTTCAACTTGGGACGTTTTTCTCATATTACACCCTTTGTGACTAAACTTAATGGCGTACGTTTTGGTGACCTGTTAAATATACATAAAATTATTTACACTGGCGTGCCGTCGTATTTGTATAAACGTCTCTCTTTTACGCAGTCTAGAAGAAATAACAACCTTGTCCAGATAAGGTTTAGGAGGCTTATATCTGAATGACAGTTTTTTGTCCATACTATTCGTCTATGGAACTCAGTACCATTGTCTATACAATTCGTTAGTAATACAATGCAGTTTAGGAAATTTATTTTTAATTTTTATTGTCATACTTAAAAATGTATAATCTCTTTTACTTAAAACGTTTTTAAATGTATTTATATTTGATATTGTTTTGCTCCTTTCCCTATTTATAATTGTTTGTATTTAATGTTATAATTTCTTATTGTATGACTTATTTAAAATTTAAGCAAATTGTTTTTCCTGTACTATAATTATAAGACATTAAGTTTTGTTGTATAGGAATACCAATAAATAAATAAATAAATAAATAAGCTACCACCGGCAACACCGATATGCAAACAATGATGGTAAAGGCAATAACTTAGGCAACAAGAGCCGCCCTTAATCAAAACATATGCTCTAATTCTGTAACACAAAATGTCCAATTAATTGTTGATTAAATTGTTTAACTTCTTTAAACAACATAGACGAATGGAAATATTTCAAAGTTAATTAAATGTAAAAAATGCTGCGGCTTCGACCTATTTATTGTCAATTAATCAAAAGCTCATACCCAGTTAATTTTCTATTTAATAACACCTATAAAAAAGTTCTATTCAGTGTGTGTGAATATTGATTTCATAAACTTTTGTTTTTATACAACATTTGATTTAATTAGGAAGCGAATTTGATTATCTTTGTCTTTTCCGACTACCAACAACTTGATAGTAATCTCTCTATCTACTGTTTATGGTACTATTAAATAGTCATAGTTAAACTTTCAATACAATAGATTCTTTATTTATTTTCATCATTAAGAACGAGGTGTTAATTAATTTAAAATACTTTGAAACATTGTTACTTAAGCTTTATCACTTTGAAAAGAGAAAAAATATTACAAAATTTATTACGAAATTGTCATTGTGTAAACACATTAGTGGCCCAAAAAAAAGAAAGTGGATATGCAATGGAGGATACAATTTTTAATTTCACCCAACAAACTTTAAATAAAAATCGACGGCTGTGAAAATCGAAATTTAGTCACACGCTGACTGTGCTAAGATGTGGTACACACGGAAATTTTATATCGCCATATTGGTGCTAGTGATCATGTGTTGTGTTATTGGTGCCAATGAAACAGATTCTACAAACGATAATAATGTAGATGGAATTAAGCCTCGTTGGCGCAGACATAGTAAAAAAACAGAAAACAAAAGTGAAAGTGCTAAGAAACAAAAACAACAACAACAGAAGCAGCAAGAAGAGTCTGAAGAAATAACCAAATCTCAATTAGAACGTTTGCCAGTTTTTACACTGAGTAGTCTTAATGGTTTAACAAGAGTAAAAAACGGTGCAGAGCCTATGGGAAATATATTACCAAACGCACCACTGCAAATGGATAATCCCTTTAATGCTGGCAATGTACCTGATTATGCTAATCATTATCCGTATCAAGGACATTTGCTCTTAGGAAATCAGGATTATTTATATGGAGATCCGAATGTCGCTGCTAAAAGTAGATTTAAGCCTTTAGGTCGGCCCAGTACGAAATTTATTGGTCAACCACCTATACCACCTATCGGCAATGGTTATGCTCCCAATTTTATGGGATATGGTATGGCACAGCCAGGCTTACCACCACCAGGTGTACCACAGCCAGGTTCTCCACAGCAAGCCTTAGTACAAGCAGGTATATTTCCAGGAGGTGTTCCGCAACCAGGTATAATACAGCCAGGTTCTCCACAGCAAGCCTTAGTACAAGCAAGTATATTTCCAGGAGGTGTTCCGCAACCAGGTATAATACAGCCAGGTATGCCACAGCTAGGACAACCAAGTAGTTTATCTTTTGCTTCCCCCTACGGTAACAATTTAATGGGTTTTCCGTCTTATCCTATGACAGGTATGCCACCTTTTTCTCCTGTGCCAGGTATGTCACCCATGCCGGGTATGTCACCTATGCTTGGTGTGCCACCTATGGGTGGCAATTATATGATGGCAAATCAATTACAACAAATGCAACTATTAGGTTTAATGCCTTATAGTTTCGCACCTCAAGGTGGTCCCTTCGTAGTCACTAATGGCGTATACCAAGGCATAGTAACAAATCCACGTTCTATAGATGTCATTAATAAGGCATAATTTTATTAATAAATGCGGATTTATTTCTTACTGTATGTAGTTTAATGATTATTTATTTTAAAAAAATATTATTTAAGAACAATTATAACTTTATAAGTTCTCTATTTATTTCATATAAAAAAATAAAGTATTTATTTTAATTATAAATTTAATTAAGGTCTTCTTTAGTCTACATTTTGCTTTTCAAATAAATATATTCTAAATGTCCGACCACTTTAATTAAATTAAAAATAATTGTTTAAAAGTTACTTTTATTATTTAAAAAAATTTTTTTTTAATCAGCACTAAGAATTGTCTATTCATTAAGCCTTCACACACGAAAACAATATTTAGTCGCACAAAATTAGCATATAGGCAAGAGAGGCGAAGAGAAAGGTTTTTTTCTGGCATAATTTTTTAACCAGCTACAACCAGCACAACACCAATACATGCACATTTAAAAAAACACAGATCACTGATTTGTCTTTCAACAGAGCGAATTTAGTCGTTAGTCGATTGTCATATCGTAAACATGAATACAAACAGGCCTGTCATTTTACCATTTTTCTTCAAAGTTAGTACAAAATATTTACCAGAAAATGCCAAATGCTAGTATAGCACTGACAAAGTGAATCTACCACATTTTTTATTTAATTGTAGAACATTTTAGCATTTTTAATATTTTATCTAATAGCGACACTTTTCGCTAAAATGTGTAGGTTAAAAGACAAACATTAAATCATCACAAAAGACACTAATACAGACAAAGCTGTGTACACGTATACATGTTTTGCCGGTTAATATTTATTCTATGTGATTTGAAAAGAAACAATAATTATGCGAATAAATCTTGTTCTCATGTGTGAAGGCTCATTGATATTTAATCTGACACACACACACACGTATTTTGTTTCCATAGAAAACACAAGCACCAACAGCAGTTTGTTGTTGTAATATTTAAAGTGAATATTGTTGTGGTAAAGTTTGTTCAACTGTTCAGACTGTTTTCTATCACAAAGTTAAATCTGTCAGTTTTTAACATTTTATAATAAAGAATTGTTTAAATCGAAAATCTAGTACCTTAATTTCATGTTATTCGGTTCTGTAATTTTAAAACTTTTTAATAAATTTTCCAAAAAATAAAACCAAACTGACTACTTCATAGATTCTTGCATTTTGTTCTATAACTTATTTCTAATACCAAACTGCGATTTTAGACAAGTTGCATTTCAAACAGAAAGAGGTTGCTTAGTCGGTTCAAAAAGTTACAAGAATCAAAAAATATGTATTTACTTTCATGAGTCTTAAATAAATTCTTCTGGGTACAAACATAACAAACAAATTAACATATTTATATATGTACGTTTGTACATCCTCTATTAAAAATCCACCATCACGGAAGGTATTAAAAGACTGTCAGCATAAAAAAACCTTTTTTGAAAAATGATTGCTACTTTATTCAAATAAATAGGAAATGTTATGCCAAACTATATGATGTTAGAAGGAATGAAAAAAAATTTAATTATAGAAAATCTTTTAAATTTTACACTGTTTCTCTTGAAGTGATTTAATTAAATTGCTGATAAGTATTGGCGGGACGCTGACGATATAATTGTTGTTGTGGCAATTGGCGACGCAAATGCGGTTGTTGATGTTGCTGTTGTAGTTGATATTGAGCGGCTTGCAATAGAGCTTGTTGCAATTGTTGTGGTCTACCAACACCAACACTGCCACCAGCTACACTACCGCTTCCAGAAATGGTGTGACCAGGATTAGGTTGAGAACCACGCAAACCTGCACCTTTTAAAGAATTGCTGACCACAAAACTATTGCCATTCGTTGGACGACCACTGGCCATGCCGCCAAAACTATAAGCTCCTACACCAACTGGTCCTTGACCGGCGGCATTTAATTGGGATGATGTTAGATCAGATGCAGCACTACGTACATTAAAATTTGCACTTGACCCCCCAGCAACAGGTCGATAACTCAATCCATTAACATTGCCACCACTTCCGTAGCGTGTAGCTTGTCTTGTTATTCTTTGTATAATTTCCGGTGCCTGCTGGACATGCAGACCATAAGCTCCGCATTGTACATAATACACTAGCCACACAACACACAACCAAACGCAACGAAAGTATATCATTTCTTTCTCAACACAGTTAACGTCAACGGCTCAAATGTTCAATAGCAACTGCCACTTTATGTACCTACAATTCTTCTTTTATATACATTTTGAATATTTTGCTTAGGCCAAGTGAAATGCAATGGAAGCGGTTTTGTCTACGCACAAGATTCATGTCATTTTTAAATGACAGTAAATAACAGTTACGTTTAGATTTTTGCAAAATAAAAAAAAAATATTTATATTTTCTTCTTTTTAATTATATAACCGAACACAAACGCATTTCTGGTTTGTTAAAGTTCGAATTTGAATAACAGAAAGGATACTACTTTGCAGATGGTGGTGTATTTTGTTTGGCAAAATGCTTGTGAAGACTTTAAGGTCAGTCAATTATAGCGGTTCGGTCTTTGTTATGACCCACATCATTCGTCTGTTGGTAATGGAATTACAAATGCATTTGATAAGCTTTAGTTCTTAAGATACGAATGAAAGTGAAAATGGCTTATATATCAAACAAATTAATTAGAAAGCCCTTTTTATAAGATAAGATAATAATAAGATTTTCTCGAGTCAGCTGTCCCAATAGTATTACTGTGATTTCTCCAGCGGTAGGCATCAATCATAAGTATGGTACAGGAGCCTTAGATTGATCCTTTATGGGGCAAAAATCCTTGCTAAATATTTATTAAAGTTTGGGTTATGAATTTTGCTCATTTAACATGGTTTTAAATTGCCCAACTTTACATAAAATTTCTTCAATGAAAAAATGCGAGAAAATCCCCCATCTTTTCTTTTAATTAATTCTAAATTTTCTGCTTATAAAATATATAAAAAGAAAATTTCCAATAAATTTCTAATTTAAATAAAAGTTCATTAAGAATATTTTTTAATTTGAACTTCCATTGCCAAGAGACAGTAGGGAAACTTTATTTTCACCATAGTCTAACATATATTATTGCATATTTTATATTTCTATTCCTAAACGCATCTATTCATAGTTATAAAAAAAATTTCTTAATTTTTTTCCTTCTAATACGCATTAAAATCACAATTTCCAGTTTGTCTTTAAATGCAAGGTTTTTTTGTAAAAATATGGCTGTGCATTTTGAGGTTTTCTTTATTTAAATAATTTCTATGTAGCAACTGGTTCGATTGAATATTCAAATTTTTACTGGATTTTTTTGCAGACGATTTGTGCAACATAAGAATTGTGTCTCAAATGTCAAGTGCAGAAAACAAGTTTTCAAACTACAGATAAAGACATAACTATTTATTCGTGGGTTTTCAATCAGATCTGGGAAAACTCAATTACATTTTTAATTAAATTACACTTAATGAGTAGTTAAGGGTATAATTAAAACTTTTAATTGTCATATTTTTTAATTATTTATTGAACTTATTTTATTTTAAATTTATTAATGAATTTTATTTTGGCTTAAAGTTCTTATATTTTTGAAAGTGTGATATGTTGAGAATGTTATTATTGTATTTAAAAATTCAGTTTTCCCATATGATATTAGCCGAGTGGAATGCATTTTCGAAACCAGCTACGATTTCATCGTCAGCACTCTTTTTCTCATCGGTACTACTGTTATTGAATGTAAATTTCATATATTTAATCTACAATATTGTAGAAATAGCAACTGGAACTTGCTCTCTCATAAATTTAAGGTTGAGGTGAGACAGAACCATACTTGCAATATGTGATAAATGACAGGAGAATAAATATGGTCAATTGTAAATACGGTTCTGTCTCACTTCAACATTAATTATATGAGAGAGCAAAATCCAGTTGCTAAGTAAATATGAGAGACATATTTTTGGTTTTAGGTTTACCTTCCCGTCATAGGTCCATAGTCTACCTTAGGAGTATAATAATATTTTGCCAACATAATATTTTTATTTATATTGTTTGTAATATCTGTTTATCTCTTTGTTTAATTAGCAGAAAATCTGAATAAATTAGCGTTAAGTTTGTTTTGCAACTATATCGACTACTGATTTTCTTACTTGTCATTTCGATCAAATCGATATTGTAGATTTTCTCGGAAGTGTTTCCAAAAGTTTGATGCCACATAGAATTCTGGGTGACCTATGGGAGCTACGAAAACTTGATTTAAGCCAACACAGGGGCAGACGACTTCCCTATTTATAAGGAACCAGAATATATATACTTTATGGGGTCGCAAATGAATATTATAGCTAAAGTTACAAACGGAATGACGAACCTATATATACCATTGCCACCTGTGTGGAGGGTATAAATTTTGTTCTTTTCATAAAAAGATTGCATCAACGTTGATTTCAAGCAGACATACTATATAGTATCAGGGTTAATTGGTCCACAATGATCCTATCCTAACAGCAGGGTTACCAAAACTAAAAAATTACCAACTTAAAAGTAAAACAGTCAAAATAAGTCACTATATTTCTCAACCTCTATAAGTTTATATGTCATGCCTATAAAAATTCGATAGGGTATATAATATATGTATGTGTTTGCGCCCTTGTTTCAATGCAACTAAATTAAGATATAATGCTGAAAATGATTAATTCTCATAAAAAACTAGATTGGCAAAGTGCCCCATATTTCGACATCTCATAATGAAGACGTTTTCTTTGTATACAATTGATCTGGCTATACCTTTCAAACTGGTTCCAACAGAAAAAAGTATCATTTTTGTAATTTGAATTCTCTGGCAAAGACAAAATTTACACGAAGACATTTTATTTTTCTTTTATTTTTGTTTCTGTGAAAGCAAACAGGATAATAAAAAAAACACACACATAATTTGTGTTTTTCTTCTTGTTAATTATATTTTAACATATATTTTTTTGTAGGTATTTTATATTTTTATTATTATTATGTTTGATTTTTCTTTCTTTTTTATAGTTAGTGGCAATTAAAGTTTAGCGGTTGTAAAATATTCTTGATAATAAAAATAAAAATGTGTTAATTTCTTGTTAAAATAAAATTTTACAAAGAAGAGCCCTATATTCGGCAGTACCGAACTTTGCATACCAGCCATCAATTTCGTTTAAATAAAAAGTTCCCTTCAAGGCAGGATCACATAAAAGATCACAAGAAAGTTATTAACTAAATTGGAGGATAATTGCTGATGCAAAACGTTCGATATTGATATTTCACTTGAACAGGGTTTGTAGCGCTTTTTTAAAGCAACAACCATAAAATGATTTATTTGTTATTTATAACCATTATTTTATAAAAATATTTCCATGTTTTTCTTAGAGCAAATAACAAAAAACAGAAAACTTTTTATTGGAAGTCTTAATAAAATTTGGTAGAATTAAACTGAGTTTTTTTTTTGGTTTTAAATAGCGCTTCATTTTTATTAACCTTAAGTTGTTAACAGTCAAATCTTTTCTTGTTTTAATTGGCAAGTCTTAAAATCACGTATGAGGTTTTTCTTAAGGCAAATATTTGTCTAATGTTGCCAAAGTAAAACAGGTAAAGGTGATTTTTTAAGCCGGCACGAAGTTTCTTTATTAGGAAAAGACTATAAAATAGTGCCTAATTGTTTACTTTTATATTTAAAAATATAGAAACAGTTGTAAAAATTAATATTTTTTATTTGTTTTTTAACTACCGGAAGACAAATAAATTAAATAGACACAAATATAACTATAACTAAACCTCATGCAACATGCATACAATTGCAATTCTCAGATACAAATAACAACTTTTTATATTTGTATTCTTAAACTCTTCCAGATGTTCTATTTTAAAAAAAATATTCGAAAGTGCTAGAACAGTCATTGACATTGTTTTTTGTAATAATGGCATCTATCTGACTATTTGTCAGCACTATAACCTCGAATGGTTGATTTATGATTTCAACAAAAAAAAAAAATAGAAAAACTGTGCAATTCCATTGAAAAGTTACTACAACATTTTTATTACCCCTTTGCTTGCTATTGAAAATTGTTTAGCATTGTTTTAAAGGAATTGTAAAAATTCAAGATTTTGTTTATTTGTTATTTATTATCTTGTGATCTCTCATTTTTATGAATTTTATTTGTTTCCTTCTTTCATTACTTTATTTTAATTCACATTTCACACTGAATACATTTTAGAAAACTAAATAAAGGATTTCAATTTTAGTTCTCTTTTTTTACTACCTGTCTTGATAGGTTTAAGGCATAACCTGACAAAACATCCCAGCAAAAAAATCTTCATTTGAAAGCAGTAAATGTAGCTAGTGCATACCTACTGCTTCTTTTATTGACTTATGAAACTATTGGGTTACATAAGTGATGTGCAATATGAATATATTCAGCAGTTTCTTCGAAAAGATCATTAAGGAGCTATAAATCAGAGCCTCTACGCTAGGAATCTCATACAAAAATCATGTAATCTTTTATAAAAGTGGAAGCGATGCACAAATGCACTCTGCCTTACAAAGCTGCTTCCGAGGAAGCATCCTTTTTTGCTGGGTATATATATTATTTATTTATGTATTATAAAATCAGTAAAATAACAGAGCTGCCATAGTATAAATAAATTTATCAAAATTGAAAATTAAAGTCCAATTGTGATAGTATAGATAGGAGTACCTGACAGTTTACGTTCTTACATATATCTTATCTGCAAATAAAAATTTAGCGAAATTAAAATTTTGCCTTGTAAACGGTGAGTTTAACTTACAAAAAACAAACTTTTATTTCTCAGTGCTATGTTGTTACCACATTGAAATAAGTTTTTTGGCAAAAGTTTTTTTTATTGTATTGATTAAGCTTTACATCAATATCTTACAGCAAACAAAAAAGAGAGAAAAAAAATTTTGTAAAAATATCGAAAACAGTTTTTTGTAGTGTTAAGGACTTGTGTCCTTTATATTTTTAAGATGATTTTAATAACTCGATTCTCTTCTTCCCTATTAGTTTAAAAACAAATCGTATTTCATGAGTAAAGAAAAATCGTAATTTAAAATAAAATATTTTGGCTTAAAAAATTTTAAAAAGTATTGTAAAAAATTATTGAAATTTTTCTAATTACCTGTCTTTAACTACAATTAAAATTGTGCAATTCTGGAGTACGAATGAATTTAGAAATCATAATAAAGATTTTACCTTGGTTTTCTCTCAAGTTGGCTTGAGTAGTTATTTCCTTCTTCCTAAAATTTAAAAACGTTATTTGAATTATTTATGCTCATCACTGTTTTTAATATAAATATGAATATGGGATCGTAACCTAAATAAAAAATTCTTAATATAAATATGTCTGTATTGCAAAGAAAATAGAAAAAAATCCTATCGACAGTATTTGTATTTATCAAGGGAAATCCTTTGCCACATTTTGACCACATCTGCAATCACCACAAATCATTACTAAACTTATTGTAAAGAGAATGACAAACATCCACAGAAGAAAATAACAATAATAAAAACAAAAACAAATACGCAAAAAATTAAAAACTCTCGACAACACTGCCACAACAACAATAATGATAGTAAATTGTAACAACAAACCTTGTTGCATATGCATCTTTACGAAAACGTCAAGCTATAAGAGAAATGAGATACAGTTCAAAGTGCAACAGTTTTCAACTACATACTGAAACGTACGGACACACACGCTTTATATTTACAAAGATAAATAAAAAAATAGTTTCATTTCGAAATTAATATGAATCGTGTATTCGAAATAGTTTTCAATATTATTTTACTAATGCAACTTGTACTTGCAACACCATATTCTTGGGGCATGCATCACAGCCACTATGATGCCAGTTTAGACCCAATTGTTTGGTCTCGCAGTTTCGTTAAGGATGCCATAAGGAAACCGCGCCAATATCGAACAAGTTCCTTGAAATACAATTACCTTGACGTGGCAGAAAAGAAATTACCAATACAAGGCTATGGCTTTGGGGGGTTTGGTAAGCGGCATTCAAATCGTGGTAGCTTTGGCAATGATCATGCCAACAACTGGTATTTAAATCCGAAAAAATTTACTTATACTGATGAAAAGAACAGCAGCAACATGCAGAAAAGAACAAATCGCAAAAAAACAAAATCGTTTTAGTTAAAAATTCAATTGAATGTGATAAACGTTTTGTAAACGATACTTAATATTATCTATAGTCTGGGTTTATCGTTAAAAAAAATACATGAACAAATAAATAAATAAAAGTACATAATTCGAAAGTGATAAATATTATTTATTTAAGAAATTTATTTTTGTAAATTAAATAAAATTATTTTTAATAACAAAAATAAATCAACTAATAATTCGTGTAACTATTAAATAAGATTTATTGTAAGAAAATTTATTGAGAAAATTCAAAATAAAATCATTATTAAAAAAAACTTTAGAATTTATTTACAAAATATATACATGTTTCGTAAGTTTACTTATTCAATTTGTTTATTCTCTACAACTTTTTTAGTCACTGTTATTTGACTTTTACAGAGACACTACATCTAAAATATAGTTGGTAAGAGAATCTTAGTTACTCGATGTCGCTATTAATGACAAATCTCTTCACGAAATAACTTTTTATTATAAAATATTTCTAATTTTGCAGTAAATAAATTAATATGTTGAGGGGGTTGGAGGCAAATCAAATTTTTTTATTAAATTTTCCAGTTTGACTTACTCTTTGCCAGTAGTTTTGCCCGGTGTCTTCTCCACACTATTAGTCCGAAACGATTACCATAGAATTAGGTTGCTGACCAGATACATAACGCGCTTCTCTTTTTTAGATCAAATCTTAACATGTTTCAATGCCAACATTTTGTTAATTAAATTAATCAGTCAGTTTTAGAGTTCAATTCTGCGATTCATTTAAAAATAAACACATAAATATCTCTCTTTGATGTGTCCATGAAAATATTTCGCTGTATTTAAATATTATAATTTCAATTGATCGATAATCACATTCGCTAAATGCTTAAACAAATAGTTGGTATATTTATTAAGTAGTTAGTTAATGCAAACGAATGAATGAATGAATGTCTGCTTCTTGTGTTCGATGTTTCTTTCTGTGATGTAATATTGGGTATGAAGTTTTTACTGCCAATTATTTGTTAAAAATAAAATAATAATTTGAAAAGCCATATACGAATTAAAAGATACACTATAAAAATAAAACTTTAAATTGTAAACCATAAATTTTTTGTTCCTTTAAAGTTATAGATTCTTAAGTATTTTCGGCTTAAGTTAAAGGCATTTCGAAATTATACTTTATTTGTGCGCTTAGATCTAATCAAGAATTTAGTGTCAGTGTGTCTTATGTAGAATATCCCAGCAACAACTCTTTGCTCCTTCTCAATAGCATACTTTTCAATGAGTATAACATACCGTCTGCATTACTAAGAAGTAGTTTTCGAATAACAAGTTTATATTGTGAAACGTAATAATTTATTCATAAGATATCAAAAACGAAATTAATGCTTTAAATGCTGATAAAATTGTCAGGAGCCACTTTATTTAGTTATTATGATTCTCATTTGGGTTAACGTACTTTAAGTATAAGTAATTATGACGGTTTTCAAACGGACTCTAAAGGTTTTTTCTAAGTGTTTACGTAAAACGTAACGTACAGAAGTATCAATCCTTAGTTTCGTTCTTAGAAAGTCGAATTTAATACATTATTGATAATGAGTTCTATAGCCCCATACAACCAGTTGGATATTTTATTAATTAAAAGCAAATGGTTATATAATATTTTTAATGAATTGACTCATATAGTTCCCGACTTGTAATGTAAAGGGCTGCTTTATTTGTTGATAGTAAGTACTTATTAAATGACATTAAAGTAATGACTTCACAAAATCTTTATTTGTAAGCGAGGGTGGTAATGACTTATTTAAGTCCCTATTTGTAAGCGGTTGGAGTAAGTGCTTGCCTCCAATGACATCGCCATGTTAAAGTAATGGGTTAAAATGCCAAAAGGTAGGTAGTACAACTACTGAATTTTTATCATTTTAACTCATTCCAAAGCAATGCATGTTTTTGCTGGGAAGTCTTTCGTCATCATCGCCACCACTTTCCCCCCGGATCACAGTTGCATTTACATTTAATGCCTGACGCTGATCCTAAGTCTAATAGCAGGTAATATTCAATTTAAACACGCAAAAATATGCTCTAGACTCAACTTTCTTCCGACATATTCTGCAAGCATCATCGTGATTTTTATTTTATTCATTTGATATTCAAAGTTTCCTTTTTTTGTCATAAGCACTGTTATAGAACTCAAGTATCTTTATTGCACTTTTGCCGAGAGGCCCCTTGAATCTATCGACATGTGTTCTCTTACACATAATAACCTCCTATAAGGTTGATACTTCAACACACATACATATACATATATACATATCTACATAATTTTTATTTATTAAAGTTTATATTACAAACTATTGAACTCAATTTTAATACTTTATATACGATTTAATATCATTTTTTATGCAAAAGAAAAATAACATCAATGCCTTCTTCGATAAAATTAACAAACATTTTTGTTGTGAAACTCTATTTATCAAAAAGCGTTGGGTTTTGGTCTTTGAAAACTTCGAAACCCATTTAAAATTGATCTATTGATTTAACCGATTAACACGTCAAATACATGTGTCCAAAAAGCAACAAAAAGAGAGAATTTTAAGTTTCATGGAGAAAAAAAAACACTAATCGGAAATAGGCAAGTACGCACTCCCACAACAATACATAGATTCATCGGACAAAAATTACAAACAAAATGAGATTCACAAAAGGCAAAACACATTTTGGTATAAAAAGCTCTACGCACTTTCTTGGGTGTTCAAGTTCTTAGTGGATTTACATTAGTTCGGTCACATCCCAGGCATTAACGATTTTATTTCTATAATGAAATTTTCACATTTGTGTACAATTTTGTTCGTTGTTGGCTGTTCTTGTGTTGGGATCCAATCGTTGCCAATTGAGGAACAAAATTCTGAAGTTGCTGTTTTATTGCCGGATTACATTAAAGTCGATTTTCCTGCTTCCGCAGACAACCCAGAAGAATCTGTTTTAGCTGTTGTTCCTGTTAATTTGCTAGATATTGAAAATGCCGATAAGTCATCAGTTGATGCCAAAGAAGATTCTCAAAGGAGTGCACGTTTCGTGGGTGGTTTCGGTGGACTTGGTGGCAAACTCAGCAGCTTGGGATTGGGCTTCAAAGGTTTTGGTGGACTAGGCGGTTTGGGATTCGGCGGTCTACATGGCTTAGGCTTAGGCGGATTTAAGCCATTCTTTGGCAAATTTTTCGGTTAAAGTAAAAATCTCTCTTAGCGAAATGTTATTAGTTTTATTTTATGGGTTTTATTTAACGATAGTTTCTTACGATAAGTTTAATTTTGTATATAAAATAAAATAATGAAAAGTATGCACTGGAAAAACTTGGTTTCGATTTTATATTCTAAGATCTTCACACTAAAAATCTGTGTCTGTTACATAATTTTTTTTTATTATTCTCTCTTTAAAAAAATATTAACCAAAGACTTAAATTAACAGGTTAATTTTAACTAATAACTGTATTTTAAGACCTACTACGATAGCAGCACCTTTTTCTCTTTTTTATTAATAAGTTGAATATTATTGAAAAATTTTTTTAAAAAAATCCTTAAGGACGTCGTTTTAAACAAAATAAAAAAAACCATTCACTATCATATGTGATCCTGTGAGATCCCACATGAATAACTCTAACCTTTAAAATTTTCGTTTCCTTAACCATAAGGTATATATATACAACATACATACATACATATATTTTAAATTTGGATTAGCTTTTCAATGTATCACTGTTACTTTTACTTTAACACGGCGATGTCATTAGAGGCAAGTACTTACCCCAACCGCTTACAAATAGGGACTTTAGATTATAAAACAGGAATTTAATGAGTCAAAACTTTTCAAATATTATATAATTACTTGCTTTTAATTAGTAAAATATCCAATTGATTGCATGGGCTTACAGAACTCATTATTAATAATGTATTATATTCGGCTTCCTAAGAACATAACTAAGGTTTGTTACTTCTGTACGTTACGTTTTACAGAAACACTTACAAAACGCCTTAAGAGTCGGTTTGAAAACCGTCATAAAATTCAGAAACATCCATTGAAAATATAGTTACTTATACTTATAGTATGTTAACCCAAATAAGAATCATAACAACTAATTTAAGTGGTTCCTAACAATTTTTTCAAATTCTATCCTTAAACTGCTCAAGACATGATCGAGTCTACGTCAGTTTTACCAGATAACTTAAGGCTGGGACACATAGAGTCTGTCATACGTTACCCGTCGACATTTTTAACTGACAGCTTAATTGAAATACATGTTTTTTTATTAACTTTGTCCCATTCGGTACGTCACCGTTGAGGCAAAGTACTAAAGTTGGGCAACTTTCAACTTTTAACGTACGTTAAATAGTTTGACAACTATCCGCTGACTTTTTACTTTAGCTTTTTGTGTTATGTATCCGTTTACAAAGTATTTATTGTGTCAGCTTTTTCCGTTGTCACGTTAATGTCAGTTGAAAATGACGACGGATAACGTATGCCGGACTCTATGTGCCCCAGCATTTAAGCTGTGAACATTGTTTGTTACGTTGGCATTGTAATGCAGAAAATTACTGGGTTATTTATGAGGGCGGCATTGGCAAACTTGGCTGTGGTCCACAAGAGAAATTTTAGCCTTGTGCTGATATTCGCATTAAACATAAAGTTCCAGATCTTAGATTATGATATTTCGACGCAAAACAAAACAACGGAAATACAATTACGTTTCGACTAAAGAAGCTTGTTTGTACAAAAAATATATTTTTTTCATTAAAATATTAAAAGATATAAATTTACAAATGAAAAAATAGTTTAGGTTTTTATGCACACATACTTACTTACCACTTTGCACAATCAAAAAAGGCACTCCTAAATTTAAAATTTAGCACAAAACTTCCTCTCTTCGCCAAAGCGATAAATGGATATGAACCCGATATAAAGTGACTACATTTTATAACATATTTGTGGAACGATAACCGTAAATATATAAATATAGAAAAGAAAACAAGAGCTCTCATAAATAAAAAATCTAAAAATTACAGATACAAATAATTTATTATATGTATTTTACACTAGACTCTGATAAAACAGAAACCCTTAAGAAGTTTAAAGAGAGTAATCGAAACGTTGGGTAAATAAAAAATAAAAATTAATTTGTTTTTATTACGTTTAAAAAAAAATTAATCGACATTAACAAGTTCTTCTTCGTAACAAATTTCATAAATTTTAAATTTTTAACTTGAAGTATTAATTTTCTCTTCATTAAAAAAGTGAGACAATTAACAGTATTAAAATTTTTAAAGAGTAACTAAATCTGCCTAAGAGTAAATAAAAATTAAAAATTCCTCTCTATTTTTTCATGTTGTAATAAAAAAAAAACGCTTTAACTTTAAAAATCATTTTTACTATATTAGTTTAAATTTAAATTTCGTTTAACCCAAGAAACCGCCACCAATACCGAATCCTTTAACTTTTAGTTTCGCTACTCCGAAGCCGGCACCAAAGCCACCAAATCCACCACCATAACCACCACCGTAGCCACCACCATAACCGCCTCCATAGCCTCCACCATAACCACCTCCATAACCACCTCCATAACCACCTCCATAACCACCTCCATAACCACCACCATAACCGAAAGGAGATCCACCATAGACAGGATAGGATGGTATTGTGGTCACAACTGGTACGGAGGTTATAACCGACACTGGGGCAGCAGCATAAGCAGGAGCCGCAAAACCACCACCTCCAATCACACCTACGCCACCAAATACACCTCCACCTCCAATATGTCTGGCATATCGTTCACCATTGTTGTCACTTTTTTGTAAGTTTTCAGCTAAAGAAAAATCCAAATTATTTTGAATGTGGGACAACCCAGGATAATCCTCTGCAAAGGCAACAGTTTCAGCCACATTTGTTGTTGCTATTGGTTGACACAATGCACAGTGTATTGAGATCAACAATAGAAATAATTTTAAATTCGACATATTTTATTATTATTCGTTGTTTTTTTTTTATCAAAATGCAAATTAATTTTTTTACTTCTGCCTCTTAAGACAAATTATACTCTTCTAAATTTGTTGGTTTCATTTTCGTTTTCTATTTAAGGTTTTTATAAAACATTTAATGTTTCTTAACGAAATTTAACAGACACTGGCGATCATTGTACCGAATGTGAAATTTATTTTAAAAATTTACACCTTTTTATGGTACTCTTTATTCTTCTTCTTCTTTTGTTGTGCAAAAAAAAACCCAAGTATGAGAATATAAGTATTAGTTTCAAAATTATTACTTTAATATTATTGTCATTATTAATGCAATTCATGCAGTCGCAATCAAGAACAAAACCACATTAAAGTAAACTTAAAGAGGACTTTTGACAACCATTCTTAACTATGGCATAATCATTTAAAGTATGACATAAATTAGGAGAGGAGTTTTAAGTTATTAGCCGTCGGGATTTATTTTCTATATATGGGTTATTTCACGTCAAGTGGACCAACTTGAAAAATCGATCCGGATGAAATTTGCACCATAGTTAGTCCTATTGACACAATTGTTTAACAAGATCGGTCAAGAACTCTCTGAGGGGGTCAAAATTTGACCTTTTGGCCAACCAGGTGTTTTTTCTCATCCATGTAACTTATTACCTATTGCTCTTAGTAAAATTTGTCCAAAATAGTTTAGATAGCTATTTCTTCAATCTTTCCAAAAAACTTTTTTTTTAAATATATAAATTTTTTTTTTTTAATTTTTTTGCAAAATAAAATTTTTTGTTAATTTTTTTTTCAAAAGGGGCCCTTTTTTTTTTTTTTTTTTTT
>NDXZ01012248.1:0-11521 GCA_003055125.1 Paykullia maculata
TCGTTTCTCCACAGTTGCTTATGGGCTTTTTCCGCCCATATACATACATATAATATATAACGTCAGGGCACAATTTTGTATATGTATATATCTACATACATCCATAATTAAAAAGGTATGTTTTCCACAATTGCTTTCAAAAATTCATAATTCGTTCCTTTCGTTACGCACCTACAAAAAAAAACACTCTCCACAATACCCGTAAATCATTTATCACAAATCTAAGAACAAACCTCCTAAGAACAACATAATTTGATTTAAATAACTTGGCAAATAAAATGCTGTGATTTTTCTTAAATAAAACATATAAGACATTCTACAAAATAAAATCTTTAAATTATTCAGCACCTTAGCATAACTTTAGTCCTGACAAATGCCATTTTATTTTATAATTTTTCACTAGAGTTTAAGTAGACAACAACTACCCCCAAAAACATACGTCTAAAAACCCCATAAAAAATAAAGAAAAATATTTATTTTCCCTCATTTTCCAAGTTTATCTGGAGCAGTGAAAAACATGTGTTTTCACTTATAATCCTTATTTAACACACATTCAAACACATATACACAAATACACTTTTTTTCTATCCATTATTAATGACGTTGAATATGGGTAAAAAGAAGTTTGTAAACTATTCTTTAACAATTAAAAATTATATTTATAGGGCCTCAGAAAAAGACATATGTAATCTTTTTAACCAACAATATTTTCCGATTTCCCTAAGTAGTTTACTACTGAAACAAGCTAAATCGATCCAGGGATTGGATTTTTGTTTAATTTTATCATTAAATTCCCAAATTTAAAACGTCAAACTTATATGTGAAAAATAAATTTTAGTAAAATTGTCCTACTAAACAATGGGTATTCAAGAGGAAAATTTTATCGTTAATACCAAATAAATTGCGTAAGTAGAAATTTTCCCAAGCGGTCGCCTTTTACAACTATGTCATGTAAAGGTACAGTCACTAGACTTTATTCTTTAGTACGTGTCATTCTGTTCAAAGCCCTAAATATGAGAAGATTCGTAGCAAAAAAGAATTATATGTGGCAATGTGAGTAAACGATTTTAAGGTGCCGACTTAGATGAGTCAAAAGGCGATTTTGAACCACAAAATAAAAAAGTTTCTGCATTGAATTATTACAATAAAAGCTGGTGCACAATATCCTCCCAAGCCAAATATCTATGGCCCCAAGGTAATGCTTTACATTTGTTAGGATCAAAAGATCTGTTAAAACCTGTAATGGTTTAAGACAGAATCGAAAGATACAGCGATAATATGTGAACTGAGACGAGTCCACAATCATGACTATACTCAGCCTTATCTTGCACAACTAGATTAAAACTATTTGAGATAAATTGAATGTAAAGCTTTGCAGTTAGGGGACTCCTATTTATTACGTTGGATGCTTTATTTCCTAGGTGTGAAGTATATTACACTTATGGTCTTAAAACATGATAATTGGTTTTTGAATA
Organism: Paykullia maculata; assembly: GCA_003055125.1. NCBI lineage: Eukaryota > Metazoa > Arthropoda > Insecta > Diptera > Rhinophoridae > Paykullia > Paykullia maculata. The sequence continues at coordinate 1,476 of NDXZ01012248.1, forward strand.
GAATATATGATTTGTCAGAAAAACCACATAAATGTTTACTTAAATAAAATATTTTGTACATTCATATTGAAACAGAAATTAAGTTTTAATAAAAAAAAAGATGGAAATAAATTCATATACCCAATATGTTATTAATGATTATATTTGCTAAGAAAAAGAATTTGTTTACAATACCCATAAAGCCATAGGAAACATTTTTATTAGAGTTGGTAAATACATTATATTTTTTAATTTATTAGTCCATATTCATATTAAATAATACATATTCATATTAAAAAAAAATATTTTAAATTTTATATCTTTCAAAACTTTCATTAAAGTCGTTTAAAAGGGACGAAAGAAGTTTACCTGCCTAAAACTGCTGTGCAACGATGTTATTGTTTAAATAACAAAAAATTATTTATTTTCCTAAAGAGTGCATTAATATAATTATTTTTGTACTTGTTATTAACTACCACTTCTACTTCGATAAACAGGAATACAAAATGAAAAATATTTCTTTTTTAACAACCCTGTGTGGCTTTGAGATCTTATTGGGTATCACTTACTAGCAGCGAATGACTCTTCTTCTTTATTTGCTTCGTATGAAGTTTTTGTTTTGTTGACATTCTCTCAATACTTTTAAGTTTTAAAACTTGAAAATGCCGAACCGAATTGTATTTACAAAGTCACAACTTATTTTTATGTTATTTACGGTGCCCAAACTAATTTAATGGTATTCAAACTGGCAACCATAATCAATAAAAAAAATACAAAGTTTTTTTTTTAAATTTTTAAACTTTTTTGTTATTTATTTCTATAGGAAATATTTTAAAAATCGTTATTTAGTTCAAGTTACTTTTGTACATCGCTGCCATTTAAAAATATGTATAGAAGAAAAGCCTAAGTCATTATGTATAAAAATTAAGTTACTTTTCTTTTAACTGTCTTAATGATTACAAGTAAATCCGTTTCGGTTTCTGGTAAACATTAAGGCATTTAAGTGAACATATTTTAAATTTCCCTGCTAATAATCCAACTTGTGAGTTTTGTAATTTATTAGATAATTAAACGATGATAAAAACGTGTATTAGTATGTCTATGAAGATGATGTTGTTGATAATGACTTTTAAGTAGGATTTCCATTTCATTTCCTTTTTTTAAATCCACTTGTGGGTTGGATTTAACCACAAATATTCTAACATACATGTTTTTCTATTGTTTTCTATTTAACCAGGCCACACAAAAGGCATTAGAGCAAAACAAAATACTTATATGCGAGTACAACTTTTAAAATAAAGGCAAAAATTAATTAATGTAGGGGACTTTCTATATAATGCCTTCAGTGATATAAGTTAACGCTAAAATCTATCCTATGACTTTACAGTTTTTTTAAAAAGGTAAAAATTATTAATAAATAAAAAAATATGTTTATTTGGTCTTTAATAATAATTTGTTGCAAAAATTGTGTTACTTCAAATTGTAACAAACTGGCTAGATTTTATAAAAAATAAAATTTTAGCCATTACAAAAATGCATTGCAATAAAAAAAATGGTCCAATTTTTTTCAAATATTTAAAAAAAAAAGAGGTGGTCATCTTTTTCTGCATATATCTCAGCCGGTTATTAACGGATACTGTCAGTTTTCAATTACGATTTTTTCGAAAATATTTCCAAAAGTTTGATACCACATACAATTCTAGGTGACCTATCGGAGCTACGAAAACTTAATTTCAACCAACACACGAACATGGTTAAATCGTCTTCCCTATCTATAAGGATCCAGAAATATAATACTTTATATGTAGAGTCGCAAATGAGTATTGTAGGAACTAATACTTAATGGAATGACAAACCTATATATACCCTTGCCATATGTGTGAGGGATATGTATATATCATACTATATAATTGTATAGAAATTTTTTTAAAATTGTTTCCCAATTTTCAGATTTTTTTATGTAATTTTTTTATAAGAATGTGTTTAGATTAAAAATTATGTGGGGGCTAAAAATTTACAATATAGAGGATTTTTGCCCCCAGGCTCTATACTCAGTAATAAATTAAGAGGAAGTTAAGATATTTTGTTAAACAACAACCACATCAACAAATGTTATCAATTTCGAAACAAAATGCTTAAAAAACATTAACAAAGAATATTTTATTGGAAATATCCAGGCATTTTTTTAGTTTGTTCTTATTTCCTACAAACAAATGTGTGACTGTCAACTATTCCCTGAAATCAAATGTATGTATTTTAAGAATTTTTTAGAAAAGTATTATGTTATAATATTCTGATCTTTCGGAAATGTTTAGTGCAAACAAAGACTTATACTTGTTTACAATAGAAACCTTTTTTTGTTTTATGTTTAAAATTAATTCTTTGTTATTTCATATATTTATCAAAAAAAAAAAAAAAATAACATTCAATGTATTTATTTATGTTTACAAATTTATTTCAAATCATGGTCATAAAACTTAAGATAGAAAAAGTTTAAAAACAAGTTTGTTTTTTAAAGCCGAATTGTTTTACACACCTAAAAGTTTTTATCAATAAAAATACTTGCTATGACTGCTCAGCTTTTACGTCAACAAAAATAGAATACTAAATGCTATCTGGTTCCTATTCCTTTTTTCTTTCAGAGTCTCTAACTAGAACAAAAAAAAATGCATTTGCTATAGACAAACGTGTATGTTGGCTTCTTTGGGTCAAAAAGTCTATTTTTGACATTTATTTTTAGTTTTACGGTCGGCAGGACCGGTCGACCGGTTTTACGGTCGGAGCGCCCTCATACAATTTTTGATTTCATTGCCTTTCTTTTGGGGAAATTTTACGAAATTGCTGTGATTTCACTGACAGATGACAGTTTTTGCATTTAGTAAACAGCTGTTTGTTTTTCAACCAATTTTGTTCATCATTTACTTCAAGATCAAATAGATAGAAGGCAGAAAATACAACTAGCAACTGTGCTGTTGGTGAAAAAGCACTATTTATTTGAAATAAAGCTGAAATTACTTTTGCTGAAACTGCTTCATAATGTAAAAATTGTACATGCACTAATAACTATTATTCTAAACACTTTGCAACAAGTTGGGATCTCAATAGGACACTGTGAAATAAGAGACAGGCAATTGTGGAAATAAGTAGGTTTGATATTAACTTTGTAAATGTGCCCATTTATTTTTGTGCGTCGCAAACCGGTGGCACGTTCCACCCACAGCTCTAACAGAACCTGTGCATCGCTATCGCACCACACACTTCACTGCTTTCCCATGAAAATCTTAAAATGGAAATAGTGTGTTTATATTTTAATATTTCGTTTTTTTTTTTTTCTAAAAACAATTGATTTTGAATCCATTTTAATTTTATAATTGTAAGTCTAGAGAATTTTTCACGGCTTTCTAAGGTCATCGCCATAACTCCTTCTCGATTCTGTTCTAAAACTCGTTTGGACACGCTTGCTAGCAATTGAACGTTTTCCAATTTGTCTTAAATTTTTAGCACTGAAGTTTTAGACCCAGTGTCACAATAATCCTACCCGAGCATTTTGAAATTTGAACAAAATTTTTTTTCATAAAACGATTATCACTCTAATGTACATGTTTTTCCTAGTACTTCTTAAATATCAAGTCATTTACACAATTTTGAAATAACTCAATCTTTTTAAAATGCTCATAATTTTTTAATATATTCACAAAACTATTTGACCACAAATAAACCCCAGATATATTATTTTTAATAACTTTATACATTAATGGAAATCACTGTGCCAACTTTTATGAAATAAAAAATGTTTATTTTTATTTAAGCCAGCAAATAAAAAAACCATAAAGTTGTTTACATCTTTAAATTTAATGTATTTTATTTTGTGGCAATAACATGAAAAAAAACCTACAACTGCCTTACCTCCCTTAAATCTGTGTAGAATCATATAATTCATACAAAAACTCTGAATTTTATAAATGTAATATATGATAAAAACTCTCGTCTCTCTTACACTATTAGATACAATGTCTCTATTGTATTGTATTAAAAAATTTTATATAACGTAAAGAAAATTAAGGGTCTAGCAAAAAAAAAAATGTTACTATTTTGAATAAAAAAAATAACGCAAAAAAGAAAAGACTCAACATAATAAAAAAAAATAAATTCTATTTATGGCTGGTGCTAATAAAGAACATTAAGATGAAAACTATTTATTAAATTACAAGAGAAAAGAAAACTGTTGTAAAGATATTTTATTTTTAGAATATTTTAGAATCCTGACTGGTATTTAAACACAAAATCAACTCATGAAAAGCAAAAAGCTTTTTATTTAATGGAAATCTTTGTATATTATATATATATTGTTGTTATTTTTTAGAAAAAAGTTTGTTTGAATGCTTTTTTTTCACTTTAATAATCTGTATAAAGAAACAAATCACAAAAAAAAATAATAATAAAACTGTATTAAGATCAATGCATACGTATACATATGTACATACATACATGCATATATATATATGCATTGTAATAAAGGGACTCGTTTCACAAACATAACTACTTTAGAAAAATATTTGTTTCAATTGTTTGCTAAAGCTGAAAACTTTATGCATGTCTTTCATGACAAAACATCATCTATATCATCATCTGTATCACATCTATATATATAAAGAAGAAAAAAATCTATATGTATGTATGTTGGCCACACCGTTAGGCCGATTTCTTAAAAAAAAATTTATTTATATGAGTCCAGAGATGTGAAGTAAGGGCATAAAAGTACTTTTTTTAATTATTGGTGGACTTTTTTAATATTTTTTTTATGAGTTTTTGAAAAGATTTTCTAAATGAATTAAACATGAAAATCAAAACAAGAAACCCTGCCCAAGAACATAACACAAGCCGGAGGTTGTGAATAATACAGAACATGCCAACAACGATAGATCCCTTTGCCAAATTAGGTAAACAGTAAAAAAAAAAAAATTAAAAATTTCTCCGTAAAAATTTAAAAAACTTATATTTTGGCAGGATAAGAAAAATGTTCACAGAAAATTCATTTACCGTTTAACCATTTTTTTAAAAAACAAACTTGTTTAATTCTTTATTTAATATTATTTGAACGATTTAATTCTGCTAAATTATAATCAAGAAGACTTAAAATGTTATGTTGTTTTTAATAATTATTGCTTGTAAAAATATGTCTTCAATCGTTTCTATTAATAGTTTTGAAAGTCACTGTCTTTTAAAAATGCCTTCTACAACTTTAATGTTTATTCGCGCAAACGCATGTAATGTGTTTACAAGCACACACACACACAAACTTGTTAACACACATACATATATTTATGGCAAAAACTATTTCTATGTTTTTAGGGGTTTGCTTTGATTTTTGTACATAACTTTATTCCTCAGTCAACCCGATTTAAGTACTTTTAGTATTGGGCCGCATCAATTTGTGTTAATTGGGTTGGGTAAACTGTATCTATTTGATTTATTTTGTAAAATCATGAAAATGTTTATTGTTTGTTCCATTTTAGTTTTATTGCTTTTGTATTGATTTTTGCACTTATCAGTTAAGATGTCAAATTTCATACAACTCCATAACATAAAAGAAAAAAAACATGTTTATTTTTGGTTTTAGAATTTGTTTTACTTAACGTGTTTATTTATTTAATTTTCTATGCTAAATGTGCTTAAAATAATGTTTTAAATTTTATTAAAATTTCATTTAGCTTAATTGTTTAGTCAAGAAAAGAATGTTTCCCACACTTAAAAGAAAACAGCTTAAATGATCAAGAAAGGCATAGGGGTCCTAAATAAACATCATAAAGATTGATGACAAACTGTCAATTTTCAGCGTTAACGCACGTTTATCATAAAGAACTTCTATGAATATCACAATTCTGAGAGCAAAAATTAAATCAGTTGATGTTAAATGTAAACTGTTTGAAAAATGCCTGATTCCCTTTTTCATTGGGGTATCATCTTTAGTGTCTCCGCAAAAGCATGGCTTTAGGAAATATTATTCAGCAATGACAAACATTATGCAACTAACCAACTTGCTTAGCCGTGGTTTTATTAATGGTCAACTTACTGATGTTATTTGTACGATTTTAGCAAAGCATTCGACAAAGTCAACCATAACCTTCTCCTCTTCAAGCTAAACTTAATGGGTGTCACCGAAAGAACATATAATTGGATAAAATCGTATCTTATTGGCAGAACACAAAATGTTTGTTTTAAAAAAGCAATATCCAAGGAAATATTCGTCCATTCCGGAGTTCCACAAGGAAGTAATCTCGGCCCACTATTTTTACAATCTTTATAAATGATTTTTCATCTGTAGTAAAATTCTATAGTATCCTTATGTATGCTGATGACGTAAAAATTCTTCTTAGTTATAAAACTCCTCAAGACCATGTTCACCTACAAGATGATCTAGACCGTTTTAGCAAGTGGTGCAAAATAAACCTCATGGATTTAAGCCTAAAAAGTACTTTTCAACGTTTAAGATACTTTTTTAGTTTATGAGTGTAGAAACGTAAAATAAGGATCTACCGCTCCTAATTAAGAAAAAAAACCCATATGGAGGGGAGAATAAGTATTTTTTCAACTTTAATATAGGGGGCGAAAAAGTACTTTATAAGGGCCTATCGATTATGAATGGAATAAAAATCATATATTCGGGTTTTTTATGGGTTTGTGAGTCTAGAAATGAGAGATTAGAGCCCCATTAGAATGGGGCGAAAATTTTAGTTTCAGTTTTTATGGTACTTTTCAAATTTTTTTTACTTTAAGTTTAAAAAAATATAATTTAAGGAACTGTTGATCCAGAATGAGATCTTAAGATTTTAGGACTTTTTTTTTAAATATTAAGATTTGTTTTAAATTTACTTCTCATAGAATAAAGATAACTAACTTGGAAGTGTTTTGAATCATAAATAAAACTCATTACTGATGTTAAAAAAGCCAATACAATATTTTAGCAATTTTCTTAAGACATCAGATATTTTAAGTCCATGTTACTTAATATTTTGTAGACCATTGTTGACACAAACCTCATAGAAAAAGTGGATGGAATGAATTTGGAAAGCAACGAGAAAAAGCTTTATTATTTAAAGAAAGAGGACAAGCAATGCCAATAATTCTAAAATTAGTTAAATGAAGGCTTTAAGTAACAGCCTGTCCATTAACGATATATATATTTTCTGGCGAAAAACAATAATTTAAAAAAAGGTATTTACAAAAATTAATTTATTTTAATCCGAGTTTTCCTTTGTAACTCTTTGTTGAAATGCATCTCCTTGCACTTGTTATATCAATATTTATCATTCAATAATAATCTGCAATAAGTACAAGTCATATATTTGATTTCAAAAATTAAATGCTTGTTAATTATTCTTACGATGCAAAAGAGCATTGTTTTCAGTATTTTAGCGACATAAACTTAATTGCTAAAGTTAAGCAAAGCATTTAGCGTGTGTGTGTGTGTGTGTGTGTGTGATTGTAAAGTTTTGTGTACTCATGTGGTTAATGTGGTAAAACATTTAATTGTTATTAAGTGTAAGTGTGTGTTAGGGATGCCAATGCCGATCTCAAAAATCCCGGGAAATCCCGTCTTTTTTAAATATATTTTTTTATTGTTTTATCTATGTACATCGACGTTAACATAAATAGCTGTGACAACACTTTATATGGTATTTTCAGTATTTGAGTCTTATTAAAAGTAAACAGTGAAAGCAAAGTGTAGAAAAAGTCGATGCTAAAAATCGGAAAAATTATTGCACCCAAACAGCAACTACGATTTACACAAGGAATTCATCTGGCAGTTATTGATGTTTTTTACAAAGCTTTTGCTTGATAATGATAAAAGTTTTGATAGTGATTTCACTGATAGACTTTACATTAAACCACTTATTGGAAAAGTCAGAAAAATATCAAAAATATTTCGAAAGTCGCCTACAAAAAAAGAATTTTTGCAGAAATACGTTGAAGAAGATAAAGGAAAACAACTAGAACTTATTTCAGACTGTAAAACAAGTTGGTACACACTTTTTGATATGTGCAAACGATTTTGTGAATTGTAAATACCTAATAAAAAAGCATTAATAGATTAAAAATCACAACATGTGTCTGATGAAGGATTTGCTTTATTAAAACAAATAATATTTATTTTAAGCCCAGTAAAGGCAACAATTGAAGCCATCTGTCGCAGTGATTTGAATGTATATAAAGCCAATGCTGCCGTTTCAATTATACTCAAAGAGATTTTAAAAATGGATTACAAATTAAGGGATGAACTGGAAAAACTCTTCTTAAAAGAATACAGGAAAGAAGAATAACTTACTCAACACTTTTGAACTTTTTGAAGAATCCAAAACTAACAAATGATTTTAATAATGATTTTAAAATATTTTTTTATTAGAAATGAATTAAAAAAGTTAATATCTCAAATTCAAAACAATGAAAGTTCCAGTGGTTTGCCTGCAGAAGATTCTGATTCGGATTTGTCATTATTTGAAGAAAACATTGTCGATTCAAGTTTTTCGATAGTAAAAAATTAAATGACGCGATCAATATGTGTAAGAGTCCAAAAAAAGCTCAAAATAATATGCTAATATTAAAAAGAAAATAGATCTGCTTATATACTCCTCTCTTTGGTGGAAGAGAGGAGTATATCTGCAGACTGAATACAACAACTTATTAACTATTTTGCCTACAAGCGTTGACTGCGAACGCTGTTTTTCATTAGCTACATATATTGGTCACAAAATTAGGTCAAGACTATCTGGTAAAACTCTAAATGATTTAATTTTTCTAAAAAACTTTTTAAAAAATGATAATTACTTTTTTTGTATATGTATACAAATGTTCTTTTATTCTATATAAGTACCATAGAAATTATTTTGTCATTTTTTAACTGTTATTTACAGTAGTTGTTTGTTATATTTTTTTAAATAATATATAGTTATATTAAATACATGAATTATAGTACTTTTTTTGCTGAAATTTTATTAACTTATGTTTGTAATCCCAAAATCACAAAAATCCCGAAAACCCGGGGTTTGCATCCCTAGTGTGTGTATGTGCATATGAGTTAGTATTTAAGTATGCGCAATTAAAAATACATCATTTGAAATTATGTTTTAAATTTCAATCGAAGTATTTATTCTAAAATTAAATTTATAATATCTTTGTATGTTTGTATTTCAGAGAAATAGTTCTTCATTATTCTAATTAAAAACCAATAAAATTTCGATAATTAACACTTAAAAGGAATGCAAATTACGTGTTATAAATAAATTTATCATTCAAAAAACCTACTGATATAAATAACAAAGTCACGTCAAATTAAATCAACAATATAAAATTAAGTAAAATTAAATATGACTTAAAATTAAAAAAAAAATAAAAATTAAAATAAAAATAAAAATAAAAATAAAAACAACAACAAATAAAATACTTATTGAAAAAGAAGTAAACATAAAAAACATTTAAATAAATTAAAATTAATTTTATTAAATTTTTAAAATTAAAAAAAAATAAACGAAATCAAATGAAATTAATTATTTGAATAAAATAAATAAAAATTATTTCAAATAATTTTGCAATTCGACAAATTGACACTTATTAGTCCAACATGCAGCACTATTTAAAACATTTTCGGGCTTTATAATTTAACTTTTTATAACAAGATACAAAAAATTACATCCCTTTGAATAAACTATAAAAGCTTTGTCATTTTTGACATTATAAATAATTACTTTTTTAGTATAAATCTTGCTGAAAATGTTAACTGATATTTTTTTCTTAAGTCGATTACACAAAATCAAGAAATTCACACATTAATTTCAAACTTTTCTTTAGTTCGAAATGAAATCAAAAGTTGTTTTATTTCTATTACTAAATGTACATTCATTATGCTAGAGCAAACGATGTCAGCAATTTTCTTTATTGAAGAACAACTAATCCAACATATCTCATAAAATAAATATTTCAAAGACATTAGATGAACTAATAAGTAGAGCATCTATTAATTGAAAATGTCAACACAATTTCCCTTACACTTCATTTAGACTCGTTACAGA
>NDXZ01012250.1:0-19836 GCA_003055125.1 Paykullia maculata
TGGATTTTAAAACAAGTTAAAGCACAGCTGAATATAAAATTCGACAGTGCCCAATTTTATATACCCTTCACCGCATGTAGGTATGTAATAAGAAATGTATTTACGTATGTTTGTATGTACTTATGAAAGTATGCATAGCGGCGAAAAGAAGTAGTAAGCAGGCCTTCTGTAAGCTCTTATATGTCAGACACAAGGGCTTATTGCCCCATTCCATATCCATTAATTTTTAACACTCGCTGTCCTAGCCAGCCAAGGCCTTCTGCGTTCCCTTCTCCAGCAGGCCTGATTTGCAACCTTCTTCATTAGAATTTTTTCTTTTTCTAAATTCAACAAGCGTCTAAGTGATCTGTTATTCATTTTGTTTTATTTTTAATAGGAATTTTAATTATTTCCATGTAAAAAGTTCACAAAAAAAACATACAACCGCCTTGTAGAAGGGAGTAGGTAGGCCTTCCTGAGAAGACAAGCATCCAAAAGTACTGGATCTAAAAAAGGTCTAGGCAGGTCTTACAGAAACCCTTATAAATGAAGGCCTCCAAAAGTTCACGGCTGAGGGTATTTGCATATCCAAAAGGTAGTTAAAGTCTTACAAAACTTGATTTTTCTATGATTTAAATATTTGTCCATATAGGTTTTGCCCATACCTCTGCAGGTTCTGGTCAAAGTAGTCTAATTTTTTGTAAACATGTCTCTTGTTTATTTAAAAACTGCAAAATATTAACTTTTGTGTAAACTAAACAAAGTCGATGTCTTTTTTTGCTTATATCTAAGCCGGTTATTGATAGATATTGCCAGTTTTCAATACCGATTTTCTCCAGAATATTTCCAAAATTTAATACTACATACAACTCAGGGTGACAAATGAGAGTTACAAATAGTTGATTTCAACCAACACTCGGACAGACGGAAATGGGTAAACAGACTTCTCTATCTATAAATATGGTGAATATATATACTTTATTGGATCGCAAATGAACTTTGTAGAAATTACAAACGGAATGACAAACCACCTGTGGTTAAGGGTTAAAAATTATTTTGAATAGTTTAAAACTAAAAAGTTATATAAAAAAATTCTAAAAAATACATATATCTTTTAAAATTGTTTTAACATTAAAATTTTTTGAATAAACACAAAAAATTAAAATTTATCGAACATTTTTAATAGCTAAAGAAATTTCTACACATTTGCTTAGCAAAGAAATATTTTTGAAGCCGATAATTTTTTTAAAAACTTTCTACCTAAACCTGGTAGATATTTAATAAACCAACGTCTCTTTCATCGAAAATACCATAATACAGGATGAATTCAAAGCCCACAACAGTGTTCTGCTGTTTGAAAAATTCAGCTTAGAGGCAGTTTCGAATTCTGTAACCATGTAAGGAAATTGGGTTTCTTTAAAAGTTGTCTTAACATGGAAGGAGAAAATAGTTTTTTAATCCATTTAGTCATATTTATATTTCTCAAAGATCTGCAGCTATTTCTTTTCCTTGTTCTACTCAAGAGAATTTGCAATATTTTTTTCATAAACAATTTTAACAATAAATCTTTCTAATCTAAAAATTAATTTTTCAAATTTAATGTAAAAAAATTTAAACAAAAACTTTCCAAAAAATAAAGTAAATAATATTTAAAAATAAGGATTTTTTCATCTTTCAACAAATAGAATATTAAAGAAAAACCTTTAAAAAAAATTAGAATTTTATAAAGACTTTTTTATATAAACAGTTTTTATATGAAAAAAATTGATAATAAAAAATTTACTACAAATAATTTGTAATTTTTTTAAATTAAATTTATTTAACAATTTTTTTTATGAAAAGAAAATTTCTTGTTATTTTCTAAAGATAAAAACTAAACCAGAATTTTCAATTTTATAATTTAACAATATCTTTGTGTTTCTCATTCCTTATTTGCCACTTTACATACACATGTGTGTTCTTTTATATGTTTTGGTAACAGTTGTTGTTTATTATATATAAACATAATTACATTCTCCTCCTAAGACTAACATACATAGATGCATGTAAATTCTAACTATCTGTACTTGTTGTTGTGCACACATACATACATGCATACTTGTAAGTTTGTATGTATGTAATAATGTTTTTATGAAAATCGAAATAAAAAAAATTATTCATAGACTATCACATCTACATAAATGACATTTAAAAGGACGGCTCATGACAGCGAAAGTATTCAAATTGCATGCGACAGTTTTTGTTTTGTTGTTTGTATACGAATGTGTGTATTTGTGAAATTCAAGATGAAGTTTTTTATTCATTTTTTTAAGTTAAATAGGACAAACAGTATTCAGTTTTATACGGAATAGCAAAAAATACATGAAAACTGTTTTACAAATGTATATACGAGTTTACACACAAACACACGTGCGCGAAAAGAAAAGTATAGAATTTCTGAATAATTATAAAATTCAACTTCAAGGTTTTACTTTTGTAATGCTGGAAGACATGAACTAAATTTTTTTCTATGAAACGAATTTAATATGCCCAACTAAATACAAAAACTTTGTGATGTGATGCGTTCAAACAAATAGGAAATTTATTTATATATGAAATTCGTATTTTTTTTAAGGAAAAAAATTATATTAATGTATTAACCTGGTTTGTTTGGTATTTGGTATACATATAAGTATAAATTATATATAATTTGTGTGGAAGTCGTTGGTCAAACAAACAGGTCTCTTTACTTTGTTCGGTTGGGCCCTTTGTTTCGTTTGCCATAAAACAATAACATCTAGAGATATTTTAAAATTGTCATATTTTCATATTTTTTATTGAACTTATTTATTATAAATTTTTTAATTAATTTTATTCTGGCTCAAAGTTCTTATATTTTGAAAGTGTGATATGTTGAGAATGTTATTATTTTATTTAAAAACTAAGTTTTACCATATGAAATTAGCCTCAACATTAATTATATAAGGGAGCAAGTTCCAGTTGCTATCCCTACAATATTGTAGCTTAAATAGATAAAACTTACATTCAATAACAGTAGTACTGATGAGAAAAAGAGTGCTGACGATGAAATCGTAGCTGGTTTCGAAAATGCATTCCACTCGGCTAATATCATATGAGAAAACTGAATTTTTTAATAAAATAATAACATTCTCAACATATCACACTTTCCAAATATAAGAACTTTAAGCCAGAATAAAATTCATTAATAAAGATATTTTAAAATAATAACTTTTTCTAAAAGAGATATTTTTTAAAGTAAAAAACAATATAGTTTTTGTAAAACGACATAAGTAACACAGATTTTCATATCGTTAATGAAAATTTAATGTTTTAATTTCTTTCAGACCAGTGCACATAAGGGTATTTTGCCAATCTAGCCGGACATTTGGTCAAAAGTAAAATTTAAGAAATGTAAAAATTAAAGTACGCAGCTAAACAGACAACAAAATTCTGCATCGTTTAATGAATTTTCAAGACTTTTGCTTGAGATTTGTCCTTTTGGGATACTGTTAAAGTCAAGAAAGTTGAGTAAATTGCATGGGTACTTATCGACTTCTTACGGGTTTTAAAGGTTTATAATATATTTTCTTGTGGCTAAACGAAAAAAGATTTTACATTGATTTCTTTTTTCTGTGAAGGATTTTACTAACAGCTGCTTATAATAATTTTTAGAAAAAAATTTTTTTTTATAAAAAAATTCGTTCAAAATTAACAAAACGGTTTTTTTTGTTCACTTTTTAAGAAAAAAAAACATCAAAAGGTTTTTGGAAGTAGAGCCGTCGCGCTCCTTAAAATGTTATACATCACGATAAAATATGAAATCTCTACTATTAGAGTAAAAAAAAACGTTGCGCGTTTTTGCGCCATTTTTTTAATGATTGTTTGAATGTATCACAATTTTTCTGTTTTTGCTCATTTTGCATAGAAAAATAAATATTTTGTGGATATTAGCAAAAAAAAATCAAAAAAAATTTTTTTTTACAAAGTCGTTCCGGGGGATACCTCCCCTTTCCGATAAACTTATGTTGACGATAAAAGATGCATTTGCTAAACAAAAGTATAGGAAAACTTAAAAAAAGTAGAATTTTTCAGAGGTAGGATTAGATCTTTCTAGGAAAACTTATTTTCCCTTGATCCAATTTTTCTTATTTTCAAGCTTTACCAGCCAATACCTATAAGAAATATTTCTGCCAAGTTTCATTGATCTAGAAGCACTCAATAACTTTTAAGAAGTAATATAAGCTTAAAAAAAGTGATGTCCGCCTAGATTGGCAAAATACCCCTATGTGCAGCGCTGAGTTCTTTTTCAATTTCCAACCACTTGTGGTTGGTCTACATTGTTTTGCTAGGGCACTCCGTTTACACATCTATGATCTAAGCAATGCCAGTGATGCGAATGCAACAATTAAGAAAGGAAAAATTTAAAAAGTTAATGTTAAGTAAATTTAAAATAACAATTTATTTATTTGGAAAATGATGAAATGTATTTATTATGAAATAAAATTTTAAAAACAGAACGAATTTTGAGGTGGATTTTTTCTAAATCTTTTTAATGTTTTCTGCCCGTCGCTGTTTAAGTAAAAAAAAATTTTTTCTAGTTGTCTTGCTGGAAGTCCGCCAATTTATTGGAAAATTAAATTTAATATATTTTTTTTTTGACAATCAGCTAATCAAATTTAGACTTTATATTGGACGACTTCTTTATTGTTGCACCAGGTCTACGCCCAGTAAAGAGACCTGTTTTTGTTATAAAAACTTTGACATTAAAATAAAAATTTATTAATTATAATTTATTACTTATATCATGAAAACTAGAGCTGATAGAGACAAACTGAGTACAGATTTGAATTCAGCGCACCTAAATTAACTAGAATCAGTTGACAAATTCAAAGAAGCAAAAAATTTTTTTAATTTTGTCGGGCTGTGTTATTTATATATTTGTATTTCGATTAGATCGTTATCACATATTCTATATGTTTATAAAATGACAAACCAAAAAGTATTATGAAACCATCATTTTGGCAGCCCTGATTCTAACATAATATAAAGTGCATAAAATAAAAATAAAATTTTTACAACTCATCTTACTAAATTTTTATCGCTTAGACAATTTTCTTAATACTGATTATACAGTTTTTTGGCTGGGGGATGATAAACGAATCTGTCTATTAGCCTTTATTATTACATTTTTATATGCATCTATGTATGTTTAAATTATGGCATTCAAATCTTATAAATTTATTATTCTTATTATGAATATTAAAGTAATAATATTGTAATAAACGATATTTAAATTGGCTTTTTACGAGTATTAAGGGCATAAAATATTTTCCATATATTTCCTCATAAGATTTTCCAGGCATTAACATTTTTACTGGGTCATAATAAGGCCAGACATCTCTTGACTTTAATTAAAAACTTGTTAAGAAAATTTTGATGTAGAAAAATATATATTGGATTTGCTTCTTGTATTTGTTTTATACATTTAATATGATATACGAGTATACAAATATTTATACTTAAGTGTATGAGCAGCCTTATGTCTTATGAATAAACATGTTAATAAAAATTTTTTTGTTATCTTGTTTCAAAAAAAAATGAAGAACAAAATGTAAGAGAACTGTCTTAGTATAAAATAAAAATAAACCTTTGGGGAAAGTCAACATTTAAAATCACTAAATATCCTGTCGCTGATACAAACTTTGTGATATTATTACATATTATTAAAAGCACAAAAAAAAATTCAGTTGTTGCCAAAACAATTTAAATTAAAATTTTTCCTTACTCTTAGCCAATTTAAAATTTTAATTTTGCTTAGTTTTTTTTAAACATACCCAGAAAATCTCACATATTTTTTTTTTATAAAGTAATAAGTAGAAATTTTATTCCAAAATCATTTCTTTGTTACAAAAAACGAAAAAAATTAAATAAACAAATAAAAAGGAAACGATAAACATTGTGCACAATATATTCATTGAGGAAAAAAACAATAACCGAGCAAGTTTTGAAAAGAACTAATTAACTTTTAAGTGTAGGAGATGGAGGAACTTAATTGGTAAACCTTTAAGGATTGTTTAAAGATAAAATTCGTTTGATATTAAAAAAAATTTATATATGTATATATTTAAAAAGCTTAGGAAATTTTAAATATTTGTTGTAGCAAAAGGAACTTTCAAAACTTAAAAAACTTGTAGCTTTTAGAAACTTTAAACGCATTGTCTCAATTTTTAATACACTAGGAGGATAAAACTTAATATATTTATGCTCCAGCAGCTTTACAAGGACTATATCTACATATAAAATAAATAATTTTAATCAGAATCAGTTTTGTTTAATAAGAAGAAGTAAATATTGTAGAGTAACGGAATTAAATCTATATAATCTTTTAAAGAAGTTTGCTTTTTATAAGGATATTTGTGAATCAATAAAACAATTTTGCTAGTTTTTGGTTCTTAAGCCAGTGTTTTGCTAGAAAAAAATTATCCATTGTTGGCTGTGCGTGTGTGTAATCTTATGTACCCTTTACTAACTTGTTGCCATATAATAAACAGTTTTTTGGTTAAAAAAAATATACCTAAAACGACTTTTAATATACATGTATATACATATGTTTTTATAAAAATGAAATTAAAATTTATTACATAATTCTATTAATTAAAAACCGATATAGATTTCATCCTTCTTTGCATATACATATTTTAGTTATTTTTACACATTTTTATTAGAAGAAAAATTTTCAATCACAATTAACTTTTATATGCAAAACTAATAAACATAAGTTTATTTAGAAGCTTAGCAAATTGGATTTTTGTAATGGAACAATATATTTTTGGACAAATTTTCTTGCCTACAACTTTGTAATAATACACTTTTAATAATGTCTTTAGTGCTGCCAAAAAAAAGAAAATAGCTTTAGCTTGCACGACGTGTCGTATGAGTAATATTTTAAGCCTTTAATTGTGAATAGAAATTTCATTATAATAACACTGTATGGAATGCTTTATTTATATATAAATATGATAGAAAATTATGTTTAACTGTAAATATAGTCTTATTTTCGATCAAACACATAATCGTACGACTACTTCATATTATTTTCTGATTTAAAACCAATTTTGCTTTTCCCTGTTACGTTTAAGGGTTAAAATTTACTGACAAGATAAATACAATAGTTCAAGAGTATTTACTTCTTACAGTGCAAATTGCTTTTACATGGAAAAAGTAAACACATATGAACACACATACGATCAACACCACTGACAACACAATAAAACAGATGTCATTGTAAGAACATTAAGTACAAATGTATTAAGATGTGTTTAGATATAGTTGAACCATTACTGTTATTGCTTTGTAGTTTAGTCTTTTATTTCCGGTTTTTATAAAGTTTTTTTTATTACAGCAGAGTTTTTAGAAAGTGTAAGTATATAAGACTGAGTTTTAGAAAAGAACCTTTTTCTTTTGTACTCTCTTTGATATTTTTTTTTCACTTATAAATGAAAGTTTGTCATTTTATTTGTAAGATATGTAAGAGTTAATAGTAAAACATAAATAAATTGAAAAGAATGGTGGGTCTCGAACAGGTATACCTATTTGAATGTAGTTTTACAGAAATATACATCTTTAATTAAATCACACAAGCAAACAAATTTTGTATATCATAATTAATCTTAAAGGTGAGTTATTTGCCATTTGGTAGAAAACTCAAGAAGGTAGTTGTTTGAAACTTGATATTTATAGATTATGACAACAGAGAAGTTACTAGTAGAAGTCGACCACACAAATCCAAATTATTTCGAAAGAAAGTGGTTTAGAATATTTAAATAATTTTTATCTAAAGAATATTTTATAACAATGTTTTATTACATTTCTTACATATAAGCAGTTCAGCAAAAATCTAAGTAGATTGACAGATTTTTAAATCTGTCCTTGGCAACAAGTTAACACAATTGAAAACTATCAAGTAAGGCACTTTTACTTCTCGCTTTCTTATATACATTTGTAAAAGAAAAATTATAACAAAACTATAAAAAGGACTACATATATCTTAACAAACACATGCATCAGTGTCAAGTTTTCTCTCTTGTTGCAATCACTGATGCTTTTGTAAATAATGTTGCTGCACCAACAATAACTCTAAGTGTCATTGCCAGAGTTACAAGCTTACAACTTTAGTAAAAACTTTAGTAGAATTTCGTTTAATTTTTGTTTACTTTAAAATGTATTTTTTTAACACTTTGTTGTTATTTTTTTTTTGTTCACAAATGAATCATGAGAATATCTCCCTGAAAAAAATTGTAAAGAAAAAAAGTAAAACATGTACGAGAAAGGTACATAAACGAAAATTGTTGAAATGTAATAATAAAAATTTAATGATGATGACATTTTAAATCTACAGGTAAAAAAGAACTAGGAAAAATCATTAATTTTTTTCTTTTGGAAAAAAACTGATTGAAAGTGTACAAGCATATGATGAATTAAATAGAATTGTGCTGGCTGTAATTTTCTAGAACTTAAAAAATAAAGTTTTTAATGTTTTTATATCCCAAAAATTGTTAATGAGGAAATATTTTTTTTATGAACATGTCAGGAGTTTTAGTTTATACTGTAGTGAACTGTACTGTTCTGTGCATTGTATTTGAGAAATTGAGTGAGGTTCAGTTTTTAAACTCTGGTAAGCTTTTACGATTTGGCCCTAAAAACCACAAAATCCGGAAATCTTTCTTAAAATGTTAAGTGTTTCGTTCTACTGGTTTGAAAAAAAAATTAGCAAATTTTATTTGGTAACCAGATATCTTTCTTTTAACAATGACATTTATTAAATTCACATATAAAAACTGTTTTAAAACTTTACATAAAAAAAATTGTATTTCCTGTTTAAATAATTTTTAATTATGTTTACACGACACATAATCAATTTTAAATATTTTCATTTTTCCTAAAACTTAAAATATATTTGCAAAAAAGATATTAAGCCATTCGAATTTGTAGATATTCTAGTTGGAAATTGTTTATTCAAATATGAAAACTGTAGAACAAATTAATCTCTTCGCAAAGTGTAACGAAAATTAAAAGCTGGGTTTTAAATCTTTAATTCAATACAAATTTTTGTGACTTCTTTAATGTTTATGAGAACTAAAAAAAGAACAATTTGTACCTTTAACCAAAACCAGATAGTTAGATAGTGCAACTCTCTTCAATGTCACTGTTATCCTCTTGCTTTAATTTTATAGTATCTTGAAAATTTACCACCTCAAAACCGAATGCACGACAAAAAAAAACTTGATATCATATATATTAGGAACAGGGATAACAAGTTGTTAATGATTACTGCAAGCAAATTTCTTGTCATCTTTGTCGACAACATTATACAATAAAAATGACAACATTTTACATTTTAACCTTAATCTTATATTCTTTGTAATACAACTGTAAATTTGATTTGTGTCAGTACCGTCACCGAATGACATATCCTGACAGTGGTCAAAGCACAGGTTTAATTTAAAAACGTTCTCTATGTAAACTTGCAATAAACACACAGGAAGCAAATTTCTACCCACACCGATTCACGGATAATAGAGAAGGCACCTTGCTAAAGAGCTCGGGCAATATAGATCCCTTTGCTGTCAGGGCTACTGATGACACAACAGTAACCTCTAAAGATCCGGCTGACCGAAGTCTGTCACTAGTTCAAGCATCAGCCAGGGCTCCGGTCTTCTTTATGCAACAGTGTGTTAATTAAGTAACACTCATGAGTTTTATTGCTCAACCGCCTGAAATAAGTCCGAAGATAATTATCAGCACCAGTTGGCACCTCTTCCTATTAATTCAAAATTTAGGTGCCAACCACTGTACCCCGAAGAGACCTGCACCAATAACCAGTCTAGGACAAGTCGCTTACTGATTCCCGTGGTACCAGAGAGATTCGGGTGAACCACCAATTTAGGTTCGTGCACCCAAGGCTAAGACAAGCCTCTTTTTCCTGAGAGAAATAGCACCATGATGGAGATTTCAACATGATATTTAGCCCCCGAAGCAATTCTTTTTAATACAATTTAAGATAATTAAAAATACATCTTAACAACAACAACTCAATAATCACACTTTGGTACTATTGCTACTCTGATGTAAGTATCTCAACTGGTTATTTTTGATTCTCAGATTCTCTTAGTGTCTGCCTGATAGTCAACAGTTTAGATAGTCTAAATTTTTAAAAAGAGTGCCTGTTTTATTATTCGTATAATTATAAACAGAAAATTGACACCTATGTCAAGACATATAGGGGCTGTGTTTAGACGCAAAGCATCTAAGCCAGTGGTTTAACAACCATCTGATAAGGACCTTAAGGCCCGTGCTAACGAAAATCTTGTAACAGTTGCAAACATTTTTTTTATAGAGCAACGATAAACTCTGTCGCCTTAACTGTCGTAAACGAGGATTCCTTTTAAAAGGTATTAAAGCAAAAGTAAACAAAGTTTAATGTGAATTTTCATAGCAAGACTCTTTTAAAATAATCGATTACCAAAATTTTTTTAATGTGAAATTATATGTCCCTCGAAAGCTTCTAAAATTTTCTGCTGGGTTATTAATTAATAGTTTTTATTTATATCACAGATAAAACATTATTAGAACATATTCAGATTTTTTTTCTTTTTATGTTTAATTGAAAATTGCAATCAATCTGTAAATTATAAAATTTTTTTGAAGAAACAAATAAATCAAGAGGATAAAGAAAATTATGTGTTCAACTTAAAAGACTAGAAACAAATGAAAAATCTCTTAAAAATAATTATTAAAGGAAAAGTTTTTAATTTTCAAAATGCAAAAGATGAACAAACTGAAATGAAGAATAATTCAAAGATAAAAGTGCAATACAATAGATTTAATGTTAACACAAGTATTGTTGTCGATGAGAGATATGATTTGTTAAGATAAAAGTGCTGTTTATTGTTGTTTATATTGCACACGAGTACTGAGACTAAATACAGAAGATATTTACGTCTTCTTTGTGCATGTTTTATACATGTTAATCATACGAAGGAAAATAATAATTTTTTATTGAAAAATTTATATTTATGTTTGTATCTGTTTGCTTCTATATCTAAATTCATATTGTGCTTATGCATGATAGTTGTATAAGAGTTATGTTGATATATTTATTTTTTGTCTGTATGCATGTATCTAGAATATACTAAAAAAAACTTACCCGTATAATTTTCTGGTCATGCATAATTTTACGCACACAATTCACCAGGAATGTTATGACCATGCCGCCCAATATTAGCCCGAATACTGTAATAATTATAATCATATGTTCCGATTGCCCATTCTCACCAACCTAAAAGAAGAAAAGCAGATAAGCAAAATTGTTAAGGATTATAAATATTAAAAAAAAAAACTTATAAAGAATTATTCGTATGTGCAGATTAATATATATGAATTAAAGGACTGGGTACAGATAATTTCAGGAAGGAGTTTTTGAATTGTATTTTTTTCATATTATTACTTTTTTGGTAAGCGCATGAAAAGAAATATTATAAGTTTTATAATAAATATATAAAAAATAATATTGTATTTTCTATTAGTCTTTTCAATTTGTAGGAATTTTCACAATAATTTTTTAATGTTTTGGAAACTGAAATATAACAAAATATGAAAGATAACTTAATAAATCTAAAATTAAAATTGTTTCTGTTGAAATATATTTTTGTCTTACAATGCACAACGAAGCTATCATTTATTATTAGTTGCAAGTTGTAATCTAATTTTTATTTTTCAAATTATATTCTTGCGATTTATTAAATTCGTCAAGTTTTAGTTTGAATTCTTGAAAGTTTTTATAAATTTTCATGTGAAATAATAATCGAAATTTTCAACCCTATTTGAACTTAAAGAAATATTTACGACTTATTAGTCTTACGACTTATTAGAAAAAAAAAATCTTTTAAATTTATAAATGATTTATAACAAAAATTTCAAAAAATATTTTTTTAACATTTATTTTATCATATTTATTTACATTACTTTCTGAAAACTTTTAAAAACACAGATTTTAATGTTCAAAATTAAAAAAAAATTATATTAAACATATTCTTTCCCAATTTTACTGTTATGAAACATTTTTTAACGTGTAATTTGTAATTTCATCTTATTGGTGTCTATTTTTGTTTACAACAAGTATGTATAAAACAACGTAAATAAGTCTATGTTTGCATTTATAATTTATACATTCTTTCGAATATTGCTGTAGCACATAGTTAATATACAATTAATAATAATTGTTTATAATCATAATTCAGTTACAGGAAAACAATTTAATTGAAGAAATATCTGTTAACATATTGAGCAAAAAATTAATAAATAGAGAAACTAGTATTTTCATGGTTTGAGTATTTTTATTTCATCTAAATGTCTAGAATGATTACAAAAACCCTAAAAAACTTTTTAGTAAATGCAGAACATATATATCATTTATAAGTACTTTTAAAATAGGGAAGGATTTTAAAAAGGATCTTCAGTGATTAAAATATTCAATTAAAAAATTCTTTGTTTAGGTAAAAAAAAAATGTTCACATTTTATATTAGACTCTAAGAAAACGGTTAATATTATTATATTAAAAGGAAATTGATTAAATTTTTATAAAAGAAAAATACAATTTTCGTATAAACAAAATATAACTTACGTCACAGCCCTCTTCATCCCAAAGAAATTTACAATTATTTCGACCATTGCATTTAAGGTTTCCTGCAATGCATGTGGCATCTTCGCAATCATACTCGTCTTCGGCACAACCTACGAAAAGAGGTGGAAAGAAACAAGTTGACAAAAATATCACGTAGATAACGAGAAATACCGTTACATACATACATAAATGATGATATAGCATCTTGAATAAAACAAATCACCCAATTTCTTCGCATTCACACTCTCTAATATATATACACATAAGCACACATATACATACTCATAAAACTCTTTTGTTTACACAGTCACGCTAAACAAATACGAAGACATACAAAACCTAAATAAACAATCAATATTGCAAAAAAGCAAAACCGCAACAACAACAACAACAAAAAAAGAATAGAAAGAACAAGACTAAAATATCATAACTATGTTGGTCTGTATATAAACTTGAACATTTTCTAAAATTTTAGTGAACTACTTTAAGTTTATATTAAATAAATTCAATACCAGATTGCAACCAATAAACCAACAGGAATTTTTTTGTTCTGTTATGTGACGTTCTTTAAAGAATGTGCTTGTATTGATTTCTTCTATGAAAGCGTCTGTGTTGGTGTATAACCAATGGAGTCTCAAATTGAACTCAATTACTTTTCAACTATAACTTCTAGATAATGAAGCACTTACATACATAAGTATATATAGTTGCACATTGATTCACATACAGACATCCCAACTGCATTATTTGATTTCTATAATGATACAATGGGACAATAAATTTTATTTTTTTAATAAAAAAATTGATTAAACTTAAAAAAAATTTATAAATGATATGAAAACTAAATTTTGAAAAAAATTTTTAAATAAAATATAAATGTATCATTTATTTTTTAAGAACCAAAAAATTATTAAAAACATTTTTTTTTTAAAAAATTAAACGAAAATTTTTAATTATTTCAAGAATATAACGCAAATCAAAAATATTTAAAATATTTTCTATAGAGTAAAGTTTATAAATTTCTTAGCAAAGAGTTTCTTCCAAGAGAAAACTACAAAAAAATTTAAAATTAAAGATGAAAAAATTATAGAAAAATATCTTTTAAAAAAATTTTTTTTTTCTTTTCGATATAAAAATTTAATTATCCAAAGTTTGCTATTGTATGTCAATTTATTAAAAAGTACCTATTGAAAATTTTTTAAAACTCTTGGTAGAAAAGATATTTTATAAAATTTTTTTAATGAGAAAATTGTGATTTACGAAATATTTTTTTTGGATAAAAATCAATTAAAAATTTTCAAGAGAGAATACATATTTTAGAAAAATTAAAAAGAATATTTTGTAAAACTCAAAATTATCTGCAAATAAAAAATTTAAAAAAAAATCAATAAAGCGTAAACTTTTTTTCAATCTTAATGTATTAGAAAAGACGGTTACACCTTTCATCTGCAGATTATATTATTCGCTTCATTTATATTTGAAAGTACATAAATAATAATGAGAATATAATACAATACAAATGGCAGTCTTTCTAGTTGTCAACATCGTTATCAACAGCATTATTATGTTTAACTACAACCTTTAGAGGATATAAACTTGTTCTTTTTTTTCTTCTTTTATTTTTCGTAAGCACTAATAAAGAACCAAAACGTTGCAACAATAGAGTCAAAAATAAATTTTGTATCTCATTGATTTCTGTTTTTTTGTTCTCCTGCAAACACAACTACACACACAATCGTATCTACACAGCCATACAAACATACATTTACAGCATTTTACCATTTGTATTCATTAGTTTTATATAGATTTTAGTTATTTTTTTTGCTTTAGTTTTATCATTTTTGCATTGAATTTGTTTTGTTTTTGAAGCTCTAATACTTACTTGCGCTTCCACGTTCTCTAAAGGCGGTATACAATATGGAAAATGTTGAATTGATGGCACTTTGTTCGGCATAAAACCGAACATGCAATATATTTGATTCAGATGTGATGCCTTCACCAGCAGAGCCACAAAAGTTTTTAACTCTATGCAGGAGAAAAAAATATATAAAAAAGTGAAAATAGAAAAAACTTAACTTTTTGGAATTAAAAAAATAAAATACAGAGAAGATTTTTTCTCATTTTTAATTTTTGTGTGCAAAAATTTACGTAAATATTTGTTAACGTGAAATAAAAAATAAACAATAAGAAAAGTTAAAAAATACATATGAAACAGTACAACCGTTTAAAAGATTGTTTCTTTGTGTATACACATAAGTAAATACATACATACACACATATTGACTGTTTAAACAAAATCTTGTAGTTGCAGCTGCATGACTTGTTTAATCTTTGCCACAATTTCCACAGAGGTGGATTTTATCTGTGAGATTTTTCTAATAAAGATAAACATGAATTTACAAGAAGCTATAAATTTTTCAAAAAGCGAACGAAATACAAATATTTTTCGCTTCTGTTTTGATGTATTTTTTTTTCTACAGCTACAATTTATATCAAACACTTCACTTTTATGCTTCAATATCAACTGAAATGAAGCAACACATTTTGTAAATTTGAAATAAAATGGTTTTACAATTTTTCAAATATTCTAGGGGTTTTCGTAAATAAAATAAACGTAAAAGGATTAGCAAGAGAAACCAAAAGCTTTAAAAGAAAGTTCAGTAAAACCAAGTTCGTATAACCTTTACAATGATCGCAAACCAGCAAGCGTATAGTAAAATCTGTTAATCAAATTATATTAAAAAGCAAATCAGGGTTTAACTAGACGCGCTCGATTGCTTTGCCACAAAATTCAAAAACAGCTTAATGATTGATGTTAAAACACAAGACAAAATCGACCTGAAAATGTAATCAAGACCAACATTTTATATTGCAGCGAGATAATGAGATGATGCTTTTAAATTAATATATACAAAAATGAATAAAACTGGTAAAAGGGTTTATAATTTTGCCAGTTATTTGAATCTTCCGTTTCTATAAATATTTAAATAAAAACTTATTAAATTAATCATTTAAGATGGTAACCCTGAAATTCATTGACTGTTAAAACTACCATGAAGCTCAAGGAAATGCATTTACGATGTTCAAATTTTTAACAGATGGTTTGATGCTAAGCAATTTATTGTGAATTGAAAAACACATTTGACTTTTGCCCATATTTTTCATATGGGCCAAGATTTTAGATGAACGTAAAACCTTGTTTTTTAATGTCTTAATTGAAGCCATTATTGTTATTTAAAAATTTGTTTATTATAATAAATATCATTAAAAATTTTAAAAAATTTTACTTTCAGCAGCATAATACTCCTGCCTCTTCATGAATTCAACAGGGAAATCTTTTTTTTTTTTGACTTTTGATAAAATAAAAGAAGGGTGGCTGGACTCCTAATTATTTTATAATTTCAAAGAAAATAAATATCGATTTAAACACTTAAGATAAAAGTAACAACAATTAAAGTAAATAAACAAAGTTACTTGTTCAGAGTACAATAATAAATGTTGAACAAGTAACTTTGTTTATTTACTTTAATTGTTGTTACTCATATTCCTGAAGATGCTATCCGAAGGATAGCGAAATATTGAATAAAAAATCAAAACAAAAAAAGACCTCAAGCTTGTCTATTTATTTAAACATTTAATATTTTTTTAAGGTATTAACACCAGTTTGTATAAGGACTTCTACATTAAATTAGTAATCTTCTATGTAGAACTAAACAAGCCAATGTATTTATTAAAATCCTAAACCCTATATTTTAACCACAACTGTGCAATACAAACATGTCAATCATCATTGAACTGTTGACAGCTACGCGTCAAAGACAAATGCAAAACCAATCGACTGACTAAATGGCTGAATGTAACTGATGGTGAAAATGAACATGAATGCAGCACTAGCGACAGCAACACTGGGATCAGTTAAGAAAACTTTCGCTGGCATAATAATGTGATAAGGCAACCATGGAAATTAGAAAATGGCGTAAAAACAAAGAAAAAAAAAGAAAGCCGCAACAAAAACTAAAATTTTCTTTGTTTGTGTTGTGACAACAATTAAATAGTCGTCTGTCATTGCACAAAGCATTTTGTCGGAGACATTTTGCCAAACAAATTTTCAACACAAACAAAATCAATTACTCTTAAAGAAAAATAATTTCAATAAATATAAATAAAATACATAAAAATTAAAATTTAATTTCCAATTTCACACAAATTAAAAAGCAAACAAGTCTGAAAATAAAAAAAAGTTAAAGAAGTCATTTCACTTACCTTAAAGGCATTACGGTTTGTTCTGGAAAAATATCCAAAAAATTCGTTTCACAGTCATTTGGTTTTGCTAATTTAAAGTCTACAAATTTCACTTGTATCTGTTAATGACAGCAAAAAAGAAATTGGAAAAAAATATGTTAAAATTAGGGAATACATTTCTAACCAAACTTTCATTGCATATAAAATTTAGGCAATAAAAGGCATAAGAGTAGAAAGTAACCAAAAAAAAAATAAATTTGCATATAAATCAATTTTTTTAAAATCATACTTTGTTAAATAAAGTTTTAAGATACTTGAATAATTTTTATGTTTTCGATTTGTAGATTTCTAGTTTGGGTTGCTAAAGGACAAAAGAGAATCAGTCAAATGAACTCACCTTCCATTTTTCTTGTACCTGTATGCGCCACATACAATCCAAAGGTATTTTATTACGTATAACCGTATCTCTTATCTCTGTTGGCACATCCGTAGCATTAACAAAACCCTCAAAGCCATCCCTTTCAATTGTGCAATTTAAATCAGTACTGGGTGCTGGTGTCCATTTTTGTTTTTTTTTTTTTTTTGTAAAAAAAGTAAAAGAAATGAAATATTATAAATAAAAAAGAGAAAAAGTTTGATTGTATAAATATAAATGACCATAAAATTGTGTTAAACATATGCAAAGTGTTAACCATGAAAAGTGGAAAAATTTAAAATTAAATTATTCTATAAATTTTATTAAATTATATTAATTTATTTTTAAGAACAGGGGACCGACGACTCTGTGTCTTTTTTTATATAAAAAATCATTTTTTTCTTGTAATAAATTAGTAACTGCGCTGTGTTCGTTATTTGACACTTATTAGTAAAATGTAGCTAAATGTTTTACGACATAACTTGGAAATAAGTTTTAAATAAATATTTTTCTCAACTTTTAACAAATATTTTTTTCTTTTTGAAAAATATTTTTGATAACTTTTCTATATAAGAAAAGTTTTCGATTACATTTTTTTCTAACTTTCATAAGAACATACTTAGCATTTTACTACTGAAAAATTATATATTTCTTTTAACTCTCTTTTATTCAAAAAAAAAATTCAGGCAAATTATTGGGAAGATTTTCATTTTTAAAGATTTTTTTCTCATATACTTAAGCCCAAGTGGGTTTCTCTGTGCGTGTGTTATTCCCACCATAATCTCCAGGAGGTTTTCCTGCATTATGTGATTTTATAATATATTTATTTATGCAGAATTATAATCATTTTTAATCTATTTATTTTATAATTTTTGTATAAAGTCTGTATCTAAAGAAAATTTGAGTGCATTATATTTATTATATACCAAAAATATGCATAATATTAAGGAAGAAGATATATTCAAAGAATATTTAAAATCTCTTACATAAAAATGTATTAAGAAATACATAGAGACACAGTGTGTCCTGTTATTTTACACTTTTTTGATTCATAGAAAAAATCTTTTTGTTGGCAGTAATATTTCCTATCTTATTGTATGTTTATTTAAAAGGAAAACAGTTGCTTAAATTTACAAGTACCTTTCAGCAATGTTTTATAGCATAATAATTAATAATATTCTGTAAGATTTTATCACAAGAAAAAAGAAATAAGGAAATAAGAATAATGTGGAAATTTTTAATTTGCATAAATTGCAATAAAGTGTCTATTACCTTTGTATAAAAAGTATGTTTTTAACAAGTAAAAAAAATTTAAAAAAAATCTAAAATTCGTACACAAATACAGGAAAACTATTATTTATTGCTGCTTTTTTTTTGGAAACGTGCACAACTAAACATATTGACATAAAAAATATTTTACTTATAAAAGAGAAAGATTTTTTTTTGAATTAACATTATTATTATAGTTTAGTGATTCATGTTAAACAGTAAAACAGTTAAATATTTTCCTTTCAGCACAATGTTCAATAATTATAAGTTGTATATTAACATTGTTCTTATACGTCAATAAACGCATGAATAAAGTTAAACTTACCATCACGATTGCGATCGATGAACTCGTATACTGCTGTAAAGCCAGAATATTCAATGCTTTCATCTGAATGAAAATGTAACCAAAGGTATCGTTCTTTTGACGTTATTTCAGGTGGAAAATCAGTGCCACAATATTTTCCTATTAAATTCGAAAAACCATATTGGCCATCACGTATCTGCAATTGAAAGCATATCATCAATGTAAGTAATAGTACATCATTAATAAAAGGATTGAATGTAAATAAAATGAGAAAATGAAAAAGTAAAGAAGTAATATTGTTTTAGTTATAAATAAGGCAATTAGTTGCAATAAGAGTAAAGGCCTATATTGAAATAAATTATTAGTTTTCTACACTGTCACAGTTTGAGAGAAAAATTGTGTATTTGTGCTAAATTTTTTGAGATCTCAATTAAAATTGTTTGAAAAAAAATGGTTGAGTATTGAGTATGGTCACGCAGTATAATCACAGAATAATAAAAAAAATATACTAAGATCACTGGAATCATATTCATGATTGGCACAAACATATTATAGTTGTAGTCATATTTAACGCCAATTGCAATATCATATATACGGGTGCAAGAATCATTACAAGTTTGTCTTAACTATAAACTTGATTTCTATTAATCATAAGTATGGTGCTCTTAGATTTTATTTATATATATATATATATATATATATAAATCTTTTTAATCCTGTAAGGAGCATAGGGCCGTAACAAGTTTCATCCAATTCATACAATATTCCTTAGATCTTAGATTTTGGTTAACATATATTTTGAGAGCAACATATTTATGATTACTTACAGCTAAGTAAATGATTAACGTCAATATATAAATTATTGCTGTTATCATACCTCAGTCACTCAACCAAAATTAACTACAACAATAATATATTTATGGCAACCATATAAACAATTGCAG
>NDXZ01012251.1:0-12299 GCA_003055125.1 Paykullia maculata
ACATTTTCATTTGAATGGAATATGTGAATAAACAGAATAGTCAGTTCTGGGCAATGAAAAACCCTCAAAATATTCATCAGTCACCTTTGCATCCATTGAAAGGACAGTCTGGTGTGCAATTTGGCCAGGAGGAATTATTGGACCTTACTTCTCCCAAAAATTTCACATAACTTTCTCATCGTCACAGTAATCGATGATTGATTTTGATAAAATGTTTTAACGATTAAAACACGTTGGTTTACCGAATATTTTTCCATAATAAATTTGCCACGTCTCTACTTCACGACTGCCAAATATGAACTGTCAAGACTAATGTTTACCAAAATGGCGGCAAAACAAAGTAGTATACCTTGCCGGCGGACACCCTGTACTTTAATATAAAATAAGAATGATGGTCGTATCTTATCGAGAAATACAACAAATTAACCTTTAAATGCGAAAATTACTTCAAAATTTGTCTAAAAAAACACCATGTGTTTGAAACTACCAAATTATTTGAATTATGCATTCTGGCTAATAGACAATAATAAAAATAAAGAATTATATCTGGGCTATCAAAATCCATAATTTTCACTTAAAAAACTGGCACAGAAAAAAATATGATAGTTGTAACTTTTGTTTGCTTTATAACTATAAACAACAAAAACTAGGGCACCGGTTGACGGTCAAGTACCAACTGCCTGTATGCGGTCGCGGTGTTTCCCAGATAGGTGTTAGGGTTCAGTTCGAATTCTCGGAACGGTCTTCTACCCAGAAACGTGTTATTTTATGTGTTTACCTTTACTTTTTAAAATTAAATTTTGGCCGCGTAAATATTGAATTTTAACCTAAGTATGTGCGTTGTTAAATGTTTATTTCGACAGGGCGGCATCGGCAGATTTTAAAATACATACGTGCGGAAATTATCGAGCTTTTAAAATCACTTGTGAAAAAAAATCAATATAAACAATTGCATACTTTTATGGGAGAACCAGAACCACAATCTCTTGTGTATTATAGAAAAACGTTTTTATATTTAAGGTGACTTTCGTATTAGCAAAGTGTTAACACGTTTAAATTTAAATATTTAAAATAATAATCCTGAAAAAAATATGAATTCATAAAGATTTACTAAAACGTAAAACTTATTTCTTTTTTTCGTGCAAACAAACACCTCTATGTTATACAAACATACATATATATGTATGTATTGTAAAATCATTGGCAGTTTGCAGGATGTATTTGCCAATAAATGAAAATACTAGCGAATAGTGGTCGCTTGGTGACGTACATATGTATGTATAAAAAGGAAACAAATGTTCTTATTTAATTTATTCCATTGTCGCCCACTTAATTTCAATATCGAATGTAATGTACAAAATAAAATGAAGCCAAGATCATAGATGTTTTTAATGAAAGAAAAAAAAACCTTTTAGAATACATATTTATACGTTTTAAACTACAAACATACAAGGATATTCCTATTTATTACTTTTAATAAAATGTTTCTTCTTCTTTGCTTGCTTTATGCCAAACGACAATAACAGCGTAGCAGTTTTGTACGAAAATTAAAGAAAAAGCTATAAAAGGGAGAAATAGATGAAAAGGCAACAAAATATGCGTCCCCTTTTCCTTTTTTTCTCTTTTATTATTATTTTTAAATGCCGCTTGTTATTATATTGTTACTATTTTACAAAAGAAAATTTGTATGAATGTATACATGAATATGTTTGCATGTATATGTACATATGTATGTATAACAAAATATTATTTATATACACAAATACATTTGTACATATTTTTTATGGCTACACGTATACACACACTTTAAAATAAAATGCGCATGCTCCTTTTTTATATCCTTTGTGACTATGTGAATAATAAAACTACAAAGTATATATTTTCATTTTATGCAAGACCATTTAAACTCTCAAAAATTCATTTGTAAAAAAATTAAAAAAAAACACGTTACCCCCATTTCCTCAGTGTCTGGTTATATTTTTTGTTATCGTAACGATATCATTTTTACCGGCAGTATATCGTTACGATATCGATGTCGTTTACAAAATATACATGCGTTTTTTTCAGTTGTATAAACATTTTTTTACTTTGTTTTGTGTTTGTTATATGTAATAAGAAAACACAAGTATTCGTTCGTCTGAAACGCTTGTGTTTTAGAAACAGCGCATATGTACATAACTCTAATTAAATTATACATACATACTTTTGTGTAAAAACACTTTCTCATTAGAAAAGTAAAATATTCGAAAACACATTTTAAAGGTTAGAAATTGTGCGTGTAGTCAACTACATACAAATACATATGTATGTGTGTATGTATGTATGCCGGTGAAAATAATAGCACCACAGAACCTGTTTTCAATTATCGCAGGATATACAGTGGTGGCCACGTAATTAGAAACGATGATATAGGGAAATAAAATTGAAGTGCATTTTCTTTTAGGACCTACATTGTAAATTTTAAGTACCGTTATTTGACGAGTACACAATCAACATTGTTGTCGATGCAAAACATGTGGAGTTCAAAATTCGATTTTTAAAAAAAATTTCAATTATTTCTCAAGTAGTTGCTTTTGGCTGGCCACATGATTAGAAACGTTCAGTTTTAACTTTATTTTCTGAGCTATTAGTGATTAAATAAAAATAAAGTGAGTTTTATTTGAAAACAATAGATTAACTTGTAATAATTCTGATACGTTTTAGTTTCTAAAATGGGGAGGAAAAATGTCATGTACTCCAATAATGGGGGAGTTAATTGTGCAGTGTTATAAAAATGAAAAACTATCAATGTTGGCTATCGTGCAAGGTTTTTTTTTTTGCTCCAAAAAATGATATTTGGTGCAGTTCACTTGTACAATAAAACAAAATTGTTTGAAACCCCAGCCAGGAAACATAGGGTTAAAAAACCGACTCTAACAGAAGATAAACTTATTTATAGGGCAAGTAAGAGAAATCCATTTTTGACTTTGCGCGAAAGAAAGATAAAATACAAGTAGAAATATCCACACGATCAATAAGAAGGCGCTCACAAGAGTCGGAACTTCGTGGGTGCACTGCACAAAAAAAACCGCACCTCCAAAAAAAAATATTAAGAAGCGGTGCGATTTGCAAGGACAATGCTCAAAAAAAGCTCCACTTTACTGAAATAAAGTTCTCTGGAGCGACCAATCCAACTTTATCTTGTTTCAAATTGATGGAAAAACGTATATTAGACGTCCTCGAAGTAAAGCCTTAGACCCCAGATACACCTTGAAAACGGTGAAACACGGTGACGGGTCTACTATTGTTTGGAATGTCTTTTCTTGGCGTGGTGTAGGTCCAATTATACCAATTCAGGAAATAATTGCTCAACATCAATATTAAAGAATTTTGGAAAATGTAATGGAACCGTATTCCTTTGAGAATATGCCTGATAATGACCCAAAGCACACTTGACGGTTAGTAAAGTGTTGGCTTTTCAAACAAAATATTGATGTTGTGGACTGGCCACCCCAAAGTTCTGATCTCAACCCAATTAATAACCTATGGGGAAATGTAAAAAGAGATCTTAAGGACAAAAATCCACGAAATAATGATGAATTACTTCAGTGGGTGCTGGGAAAATATATCCCTGCAATTACGCTACCGTTTAATACAAAATTTTCTGACGAAAGTTGTCAAAAATAAGAATTATCCAACAAAATATTTAACGATATGTCCATTTTGTTAAACTCGACGAAGATATTTTCAAGTTGTATTGAAATATTATTATACCCTGCACCTAAGGCAATAAGGGTATATATAAGTTGGTCATTTCGTTTGAAATTTCTACAATATTCATTTGCGATCCCAGTGATTTAAAAATCACATTCACTGATAACGATGTTCCTTAAAAATCACGGAATCGCTCATCTCTAATAAATACATATGTTTCTCTTAGATTATGGTTATCATATTTTCTGAGAGCAACATATTTATGATTATCCGTAACAAACATATAATGATTCTTGCAACCATATACATAAATATGTATATGTATATATTGACGTAAAATATGATTACAACCATAATATGTTTGTGATAATCATAAAGATGATTTCAGTTATCATAGAATATTACCGTGACCATACTCAACCATGTTTTTTCTCTGGACGCACATATATATTTGCAATTAGAAGTAAAACAAGTAAGAGCGCTATATTTGGCGGTGCCAAATCTTTTATACCCTTCACTACGTGTATTTCCATAAAAATAAAAAAAATAAAATTTTTTTTGCCGATATCTCGAAAAAAAATTTTTTTTGCTTATATCTCGAAATTTTTTTATTTTTTTTATTTCTTAAAAGGAATGTCTAATTTCTTATTGTTTGATACCAATAACGCGTCCGTACAACATAGGGAGGCTGAGATAACTTGATTTCAACAGACGGTAGTCGTCTTTTTTGGCTTATATCTCGGTCAGTTATTACGCAATTTTACTGGTTTTCAATAGCAAACATTTCAGGAAAATTTCTGATCGTTTGATACCAATAACGCGTTCGTACGACATCGCGGGGCTGAGGAAAGTTGATTTCAACAGACTGACAGACGGACAGACGGACATGGCTAAATTGACTTCCCTATCTATAAGGATTCAGAATATATATATTTATAGGTTGGGAAATGAATATTGTAGAAATTACAAACGGAATGACAAACTTATATATACCCTTATCACCTAAGGTGAAGGGTATAAAAAAACAGAACTCCAAGATAGATATTTATGTATATATTTTCTAATTTTCTAATCTATAATTTTTCTCACCAGTGTACAAAGCGCATTTTATTAACGGTTCAAAATTTGTTATATGTATGGATTTGTATAAACTGCGAACAAAAAATATGTGTATGTATGAATGTGTGTTTTCATATACCATACATACGTATGTTGTATATATAGAAATAATATTAAGACACAGTCTGTATCAGTGATAGCAAAGTTGGTACAATTTTGTACCTTATTTAGTTTTACTTGCATTTGGTTTCATTGCAGTGTGCAAATTTTTCAAATAAATATGTACATACTTATGTATATATGTATATCAAAAATAAGCAAATATAGAATATAGATTTTTAAAATAATGTTATGAATAAACATTTTTATAAATTTTTTGAAGTCTTTTTAACACATTTCCAATAAGAATTTTTATTTAATTATGTATTACATGTTCTCAGCAAACACAAAAGTTTCATCTGGAATTAATTATCTTAATTAACACATAAGAATGATTTAACTTTAACAATGATTTTATAATAAAAAAAATTCTTAGCAAAAAGCAGAGTTTAATCTCAATTTGAAAAAATACCTTTATTTTCAAATCTTTATCTAATTTTTTTTATTTTTTTTCTGAAACTGTAAACAATTTAATAAAATTTATTGTAGTTTATTTTTCTTAAAAACCAACAATTTCTTAATATATATTTTTTTTAAATTATATTTTTTATGTATAAACATACATATATGCAATCATTTAAGGTTTACATGTAATATTAAATTTACACAAAATATATTATGCTTAATTTAATATTGATTTGAATTTTTTTTCCAATTAATCTTCATTGAATTCAACTTAAATATCAAATCTTTCATATCAATGTTACAACCATGATTTGTCAAACGTTTGATTTGTGTTTTTTTTTAAATTAAAATGCTACTTGGGTTATATTAAAATTTATTAAGTATGTATGTATGTAAATAAAAATATTTTTTTTGTCAATGATGCTATGGTTTTAACACTACCTGGCTAAAAGTAAAAAAAAAAAATATTTTCAAAGTAAAGCAGGACAAAAACATGTGATAATTGAAGAAAAGAAACTCAAGAAAAAAGCTTTATGTGGTTGTGGTAAATTTCGTTCTAACTCAACAGTGATTAATAAAAAAATATGAATACTGGCGACAATCAATCACCATATTCTAATTTATAATAAACTTTGAGTTAAATAGATGATATTTACATCCAAAACTAAAATACCGATCAAAGAGTGCTGATGATGAAACCGTAGCTGGTTTCGAAAATGCATTCCACTCGGCTAGTGTCGGGAAACTTACTTTTTCACAATGTTCTTTCAATTATCTCGCATAAAAAAATATTAATTTCTTAATTGATATGAAAAAATGTATGAACTATATATAGCCTGTCTATAAAAATAGAAAATTACGTATTTTGGTACAATTTATTTTTATCCAATAAGTATGACTAAAAAAACGCTAAATGTACAACTTTAACTATTCATATGACATCACTGGTGTGTGTCCTTTTTGATACTATTTTTTATTCTTGTTATTCTTTAAAGTTAAGAGATCACATCTCTCATTTTTCCCATACATACATATTTTATTTTGTTTGTTTTGTTTTCTCTCTCTCTTTTGTCTTAATATATATATATATACACTATAGAATTATTCTTACACATGCATACATATTTAGATACTTGTTTTTGTATGAGTGTCCTATGTAAGTTGTTAAAATGTTGTTTCTATCGAACATTTGTGACAGTCAATGACCACTTTATGAGAAAAAGTTTATTCCTGCTTATATTTGTATTTATGTATAAACTACATATACATAAGTATGTACATACCTACATACAAATATGTATGTACATCAATATGCATAAATGTTTTGTTTGTAAGTCCTGTGATCAAAGAACAAAGAAGTCCTAGCGGTTTTTTGTATGTATATTGTACATACATATACATATATACATATGTATGTTTTATATCGGAAGCTCGTTTTTTTTTAAGATCTTTAAACACCAGTTCCCTTTTTGTTCCTGTAAAAAATATTATTTTTATGCTTGGACTACTTTTTGTAAACAAGTTTTGTTTTTTTTTTAATACGAGTATTTTTTGAATGCATTATCAGCTAGTTGTTTTTATGTATGAATGAACATATGTACGTATTTTGTGTTTGCAATGAAAACTTATAGAATTACTTAATTTCAGTAATAAAAGCAAGTATTAAACAAAAATTGTAAAATAAACTTAATTTAGGCTTCAATGCGTTGAAAAGTAAAATAAATAATTTTTATAAAAAACGAAAATGTGTACATTGAAATTAAAACCGGAAAATATACAAAGGTACATACAAACAATTGTATGTACATATTTTTTTCTAAAGATATCCGACTCCTTAGCGCCAAATGATCGTAAGCGACATTTTGTTAAAAAAGAAAATTTATGATAAATTTAAAATTTTAGTTTAAAATTTACAAAATGTCAAAATATATGTATGTAACTTATTAAACATAAATCTAGCATCAAGCATCGAAACGTTGTAAAATTTTTGGTATACATTTTAAAATAATAAAGAAAAACCTTCTCCTCTAAAATTTGTGTTTTGGCGTTTTCGATCATTTGGTGTTTGTATGAAAATATGTACATATGTATGGTATACACAGTTTACATTAGCATAAATATAAGATAAATTTTAAACAAATCCTATAAGATCTTTAAATATAATTTACAACTTTTTAAGTTTATCTTTATTTGGGCTCGAAGTCATTAAGATAAAATTAAAAATTAGAAAATTGAAGGTCGAAAAAAATATCAGCAACAAACAACAAAAATGAAACCAAAATCTAATTTAAAATCTGTAAAAATATTTTTAAAAAATGCAAAAAAAAACAATTTTTGAACCGGTAAAGTTCAGTTTATAGAATGAATGTTTGAGTTCCATAGATAGATATACTTACCTAAATTATTATTGTGAATTTTATTTAGGAGCAATAAAAGCTGTTGTGTGTTAGTTGATACAAACTTGTTTAAGCTCCCAAATGTCCAATGGACCAGTCAGTAGTATTTTTATTTAAGAGATATATTTGGGATATATATTTAATATTTAAAATCAAGAGTACGATCCATAAATGTCTAAGATGTGTTTGGACATAAAACTTTCGATGTCATTTTTACAAGAAATAACCCCAATTGCTCAGTAAACCGCAATTATATAAAAATAAAAAACAATTTAAACAAGTAAGAGCGCTATATTCGGCTATGCCGAATCTTATATACCCTTCACTACATGTATCTATGTGTGTACATTAGTAAATTTTTTTCCAAACACAAATATAATAATTTTTGTGTAAAAATTTTTTTTTGCTTTTTTCCCCAATTGACATGCCTTACCCAGAAATATAATCATTTTTGTTTTAAAAAACAAACAAAAAATGTTTTTGCTATACATATCTCGAAAAAAAACTTTTTCTTTAAAATTCCCCAAAAGACATAAAACAAAAACTTAAAAATACAACGAGGCAGTCGTCTTTTTTTGCTTATATCTCAGCCGGTTATTAATGGATCTTGCAAGTTTTCAATACCGATTTTCTCGAAAGTATTTCCAAAAGTTTGATACCACATACAACCCTGGGTGACCTATGGGAGCTACGAAAACTTGATTTCAACATACACACGGATAGACGGACATGGCTAAATCGACTTTGCTATCTTTAAGGATCCCGAATATATATACTTTATAGGGTCGCAAATTAATACTGAAGAAATTACAAACGGAATGACAAACCTATATATACCCTTACCACATGTGTGTGTGTGTGAAGGGTATAAAAAAAAAACTTATTTTTATAAAGAGATTATTTTTTGTAAGGACATAATAAATTCTTAGTCATACCTGTAGCCTCACACATGCAAAGCGAAACTCTACAACTGACCGGAAGGTAATATAGAAAAAATGAGAAGTGAATAGGAGGCAATTTACACACCGTTTACACCGTTGGTCTCATGTAAAAAGAGATTTGTTCACACAATAATTGAATACAATAGTATCATAACTAAACGGTTTGATTTTTATTAAAACCTTCATTTAAAAAAGTTAATTTAAAAAAACTACAGTTTCTATTATGTTTTTACCTTCTCCTATTAATTTGAAATAATTTAAGTTTGGGCCTTTCTACATGAGACCAACGACACACATTTAATTGTAAGTAGAAGTTTTGGGAATTTTGATATTAAAAGTTTAGAGTAATGAAATTAAAAACGGAGTAGAAAAAAACTATTGCTTTTATATCATGTTTAACACAAAAGTGTCAAATGTTTGCAGCAGAGCATACACGTTCTTTATGTACATTTACACTGTCGAAAGACATATTCATATTTTTTCGTACTTAGTATCGTGAATCTTAATAAATATAAAAAATATTTTGTTATTTTTTACGTTAGGAACCGAAACTGACTTTATCTAAAATTAGACATGTCACAGAGTTAAATTCCGTTCCGTCTGCATTTTTCTCCTAAATAGAACGTATAACGAAAATATCCTTAAAATAAAAAAAAA
The DNA here is from genome assembly GCA_003055125.1 of Paykullia maculata. NCBI lineage: Eukaryota > Metazoa > Arthropoda > Insecta > Diptera > Rhinophoridae > Paykullia > Paykullia maculata. The sequence continues at coordinate 9,311 of NDXZ01012251.1, forward strand.
ACTTAATTTAATTTCTTAAGTAGGAATTATAGAATTTTTTATTTAGTAAAAATTTTACTAAAAGCAACAAGTAAATATCTGCTTTACAAAAAAAGTAAAAGAAGAAGCCCTAAATGTTTGGCACATGGTTTGAAGCAGGTAAAACAAAACCGATCGGAATGACAAATAAGGACTATAAATTTTCCGATTGGAATCTGTGGATGGCCTTCAAATTTTAACATGCACTTCTTACTTTTAAAATAAGCAAACAAGTGATGCTGCATTTTTGTAAACAAAACATTTACATATTGGCTTTTTCGATTGTTCTCTCTACCAAGCGAAAAAGAGACAGAAATATTTTTTGGTCATCCAAAGATGTTTTTGGTTTAAAAACAGGGCTGCCCTGTTAAATGTTTTGTGCAATAACACAGGCTTGAATAACCACTATATAGATTTGATGCATCATGGCTACATATCATAACACCGCGTTACAAAAACGAGCTTTTGTTATGTCCTATGAACCAAATATACTTTTTCGGAAAGGAGAGAAAAAAATACACGTGTATCGGCGATTTTCATGTACACGTCAGACATTTTTTTTATGTATAAAGTATAAAAAAAATTCTGACGTGTACATGAAAATCGCCGATACACGTGTATTTTTATTTTTTCTCCCCTTTCCGAAAAAATTTATTTGGTTCATAGGACAGAATGTGTGTAACGCGGTGTAATCATAAAAAATCGAAAACGGCAAAAATTGTTTAGATTTATTGCTTAATTATAAACCCAGCAACAAAATGAGATATCGATCACAAAAATCGATTGATTATTTTCGAATTTATTCACAATTAGGTGAACTCAGAAGGTATTTCCAAAAGTTTGATATCACATACAACCCTGCGTGACCTATGGGAGCTACGAAAACTTGATTTCAACCAACACACGGGCAGACGGATAGACAGATAGATAAAAAACTTATTGGTTGCCAGGGCACCATGAAAAATGTCCCCAAAGTATAAATGAAAAATGGCCGAAATTTTTTATATTAAAAGCAACAACAGGAAAGTTTGAGCAATTTTTCCTATTTGTTGGGGCCATTTTTCAACTTTGGGGCCATTTTTCCTTTCCTTGTAAATTCATAAAAAAAATTTGGGGCCATTTTTTTTTATTTTTTTGGCACATTTTTTATTTTTGAGTTTGGGGCCATTTTTTATTTATTTATTGATTTTGGGATCATTTTTCTCTGGGGCCATTTTTCATGGTGCCGGTTGCCAGTATTATTACATGTAATAGTTTGTTTAGTTTATTATTGACGCATTAATATTTTATTCTATTAGTTTTTAAAGCATAAAATACTCAATAATTTCTTCTTATTCACGATGCACTTCTTGCCTTAATGGTTATTTTCCAAAGTTGCCATATACATATATAAAAATAAAATTGTTATCATTTCATAAAGCATTACAAACTTCAGGTGTATGGTAAAAAAAAGAAGATTTAAAGAAAAAACTTATTTATTTATTTGCAACTTAACGATAAAATTTCTGGAAAACTTTATAGATTTGTGAACGAAATGTCAGTTTATATATATATGAAAATGAGGCAGAAGTGTGAACATAAATTTATGTATGTATGTTTATAAAAAATCTTAAATATATTTAAAGGAATATTAAAAATTCAAAAAATCCGGTTTTTGGTTTTAATTTTGTAACGATACTCCTTGAGTTTACGATTTTTCGTTCGTAGTCCTTGCATACATATAACATACACACGTACATACATATGATATGTATTCAATTTTACTAAAACCAAAAAGGATAATGACCATAAACGCATACATCCTGTAGTCAGAATTGAAATAAAGAGAACACAATATGTATGCATAGAGGTATGACAGTGTATTAGTGTGTGCGTGACTGTTTATTCGTATTTTCCGTTTTAGTTTCATATTCGTTAACAAGACATTCGTCCAATGTTAACTCAAGCCTGTGACGCTAGGATTTTCAATTTTAGTTTACTCTCAGATCTCAGGCACGTAGCTTCGCTACACATAACCTTAAAATAATATTAAATTGACTATCAAACGTGTCTTGCTGATGTATTTTTTTTTCTTCTTTCCTTCTGAAGTGCGCATTATACAATTTTCTCTTAGTCATTTTGTACATTGTAAAGGAAAATAAGATATACATACAAAAAAAGGATAAGAAATAAATTTTTCAAATGTTGCAGGACAACATATACTACATATAAAAATTAGCCAACGAACTAAGCTTAAAATAAACCAAAGATATAAATAAAATAAAAGAAGCATATTAGTGAAACTTTTGATTATCATTTCTCAAATAACTAACTGTGCAATAATTAAAAAATTAGTGCAAAACTAATGTTTTTTTGACGCTCAACGTTCTGGAATGGTTGTAATTTATAAAAACACTGCCAAGTAAATGAAACATGGAATATGGCGTATAAAAGTGATTTTTACTGCAGATAAATATGCATTTGACATGGCAATGAAATATTTAAGAAAAATAAAGCAATAGCGTGCAAAACAAAAATATATAAAAAATATTTGGATTATTCAACTTTCATACACATTTAAACGAATGCAAAGTATTTGACTCTAAGGATATAAATTTCCGTAACTACAAGTTGTGAGTGGTTTTCTTTTATATTTTTGGCTATGAACATACATGTAATACATATATATGTATATACTTAGTACTAATTGCTTTTACTAAATAAATTAGTCATATTATTATACTACTAGTTAAATTACTATTTTATTAATTAAGTGATGTTACTAATATTATCTTAGTCTAGCCATAAATGGCTTTAGGAAAATTTAAATCTACATAAATATGTATATGAACATAGTATTTTGATATGTTTCGTAACCATTGTCGTCTAAGAGAAAATTTAAACTGTAAGAATAAAATTTTTGCAAGCAATAAAAATGGTGGCATCCCTCATTTGTATGTCTATTTGTTATATAGAGATTATGTATTCATTG
>NDXZ01012256.1:2272-13833 GCA_003055125.1 Paykullia maculata
TATAAGCTAGTATATATATAAGATGTTATGGCTTATGTATTATTTTCCAAAAAGACTCAAGTTAATATATTAGTGCGTATAGTTTCATTAATAATGACATTTTATACTTGAAGTTAAACTGAGTGATAGATCTGGAAGAAGATAATAAGAATATGTAATAGAATGAAAAAGCACTAATGTGAACTTAAGCCATTATTATTTATTGCCAGAGATATATTAAACTAAAAAACAAACATTGGCTTCGAATTAAATTGTTTCATATAAAGCACAAGCCACAAACTTCAATTTTGTGCTCGCCACACAGCCTTTTGTGGCACTTTGCACAAACAACGTTTGCCATTTTTCGTCTTGATGATAGACAAACTGGGCATATCTCCCTTTTTCCAATGGTTTTTTTTAAATTATATTTGGCATTTCAAGCCTGTCAAACGGTTAATTTGTTATGAGTCCCGAAAAAAGGTTTTTTATAAAATTAACGTGACTTAAATGTTTTTGGCTACATTGAAACATATTGTGCGAATAAATTGTACATAAATTAATTAAAAATTTGTTTAAAATTTCGAAAAATTGACATAACGACCATTTTTTAGTTTTGCTTGAATGTATCAACTTTCAAATTTATCGTTGTTGTCACTGCAGGAAAAGAAGTTCTCAATTTCTTTATCTTAAGTGATCGTTGATCAGCCATCTGAAAAATATGGTAAAATTATTCGTACTTGAAAAATATACCGAAAAACCTGAAAGTTACAATAACGTCCTCCTTCGTCAATTTGACACATCCATTTACAGCTATGAAGTGGCTAACGCTATACGAAAAATGAGACCACAACAAACAGAAAAAAGGGTTTAATTCGAAAATAGAATCGCGCGTCGTCGTTTTGACGAAAGATGACGGTGCAGGGTTAAAAAAATGTTTTTTTTATTAACCCATATTGTATCAGACTACAAAAATGATTTAATATCGTAATGAAATTGTCATGGCTAGTTAGAAATAGGCTAAAATTAAGATCCAGATCTCGACCGCTAGGATAATAAGAGCAATCAATTCTCTAAATGATATGTTATGTTATGATATGATATATAATAAAATAAATGGTAAATAAAACTTATTATAAAAACGGGTTACTAAGATACGTAAATATAAGAGCTAAAGGTAAAGGTGCAAAAAAGATCAAGGAGTTAAGTAATAATTTTTATTTATTGAATGTTGAAAAACGGTAGGTAAAACAAAATTACTTCATATTTTCTTAATAGTCCTAGAAGCAATTACCCATATGGAAATTTACGTTATACATAGCACAAGTATAGGCAATATACGTCTTGTATATATTGCATTAATGATGTCGGGTGGTCTATGAAGTCGTAGTTGTTTTCATTTTCCTTATTAGACAAAGTCAGTTCGGTGTTTTTATCAGTTAAATGGATAACATTTAAATGCATTGACACTAGGGCTGTCTAAGCAGTTAATTCCAGGGTAGCCACTACCACCATTTGCCTAGAATCAGAGGCAATATTTAGAGAAAGCATTATAATGCAAGTCAAATCCGCTTATATACGTGTTATAGTTAATAATAAAGTTGAATTAGGGTACAATTAATTAAGCTAAAGCAACCTTTGGTATGTTACATCACATGCGAGTACTGTGGCTAAGAAAAAATAAAAATCCAGTGCATCACGAAATAAAACGTCGAAAATGGCGATGGACTGATCATGCACTTAGAAGACCCAGCAAAAATATTGCTCGACAAGCGCTTACTTGGAACCCCCAAGGTAGTCGTTGTCTTGGTGCACTCGCAAAGAACTGGTGTGGAACTATTAACGATCAATGCAATAATATGCTCCTGATTGAGAGCGTAATCCATGTCTTGTCGATTTTATTTTGTTTTTAATCTTTTATTTTTAGAAGGCAAACCAAGTGCAACCAAGAAAAAATAATATATTATTATTATATATGTATTAAGCTATACTCATTATCACGCTAACACCTAGACGAAGTTTTTTCAGGTCGGAAAGCTAATACGTCAAACTTAATTTTAAATTATAAAATTTTTTTTATCTTTTTGACCTAATATTTCTAATTATAAAATGAAAAAAAGTTTGTGGTCGAGATTTCGACCGTTGGGGTCAAGTAATACAGTTTACATCGATCCATACACGAAACTATATTAATAGTTAAGCTATAGACGGCACAAAATAAGCCAGAGAATGGCTGAAGTAAATTGTACCAGTATTTACACATAATATATTGCCATAAGGCTTTTAACTATAGGTTGCTGCTGAAACAACTCTTTCCAAATACACTAAGAAAGCCTGAATAACAAAATATTATCGATGACTTTAGAAAAAACCGGCGAGTGCTGGTCACATAGTCTTGTTGCAATAAACTTGCAAACATCTTGAATGTGATCAGATTTGTTGCGCCGGTGCCGTCGGCTGTGAAGAGATAGTAACTCTGATCATTCAAAGCGGATGAAATGGTTAGGATATTCCTTGCATTACTTTATTACTGTTTTAACATTATATTTGCTGAATTCAAGGAGATGGTGTCTTTTGACAGTTATTTTTTAACAAAATATTTGCTTTCATTTTTTTTTCTAAAGAATTCCTTAAACCATTTTCTATAAGTGTAAAATAGATCTGAAGTAATTATTTATTTTACCTTAAGTTAGCTTTAGGATACTAAAGTATTTACAATTATCCTGATGCTTTTCATTTCGAATTGGTGTTACAGACGCACAACTGTTGAAAGATGTCTTGGACTGGTGACTGTATTCGCCTGTATAGGAGTAAATGTTTTAGTAAGCGGGAAACTGTTGGACAATTCACCATATGAAACTGCTAAAGGTTAAATCTAATTGTTCTCAACTACGCCTCTTAAGTAATTTAGTTTTTAATGCAAAATCTCTCTTTACTTAGAACTCAAAACAATCAATAAAAAACATGCTGAAGTTTGCTTTGAGAATTCTTATCAATCTAATGTTTGCATAAGCTCCGAGTGTGTGCGCACTGCCGCGGAGATATTAAATAAAATGAAAGCAAATATTGAACCTTGTGATGATTTTTATCAATTCGCCTGTGGCACCTATATGGATGAGACTAAAATTGCTAAAGGAAAGGTGGAAGAAAATTCATATACCGGCATTGCAAATAAATTGCAGAAACAAGTGATGGACATAATTACAGAAGAGAGACCAGAAACAGATCCAAATTATTTAAGGTTACCCAATGCTTTGTATAAAGCGTGTATGAATGAAGGTGAGTTTTAAGGGCTTTAATTGTAAGAAAAATGAAATCAGTATCGTTTTCAATAGCTTCAATTGAGGATTTGGGTGTTGACCCCATCAAGAAATTTATTACATTTGCGGGTGGTTGGCCTGTAGTCGAAGGCAACACCTGGAATCGTAATAACTCGTGGAGCTGGCAAGACACCATTAGAAAACTTAAAAGTTTTGGTTTCAACGCAAATTATTTGTTAGACGTTTCGGTTCGTGAGGACGAAAACATCGGGTCTAAGTATAATATTTATGTAAGTTTTACAATTTAAATCTTGTAAAAATGTAAAAAATGTAATAAAATCAGCCGTAAAACCAATGAATAAAAAAATTATTGGAATTTTTTTTCAAATCATTTCCGACTTATTTCTTAAAAATTAAAGTATTTCTTTCTCTTTCTCTTAGGTAGATGTACCTTCCTTTGTGTTCGATCCAAAAATTTCGATTAAAGATGATAAAGGAATGCCACAATATCACTACTTAAACTATATGGTTGATATGGCTGTGTACTTTGGTGCCAACAGACCCACAGCTATTATGGAGTTATCAAAATCTTTAAAGTTTGAAATTGATTTAGCTAATGTACGGCCGTAAACTACTTTATACAAACTTTAAATTAATAACAAAAAAAAAATTAATAAACCTATTGCCCTCTGTTTAGCTCGCCTTGAGACATAAACGTAAGAAGTTGGATAAATTTACGGCCTGGTGTTATGTCCAACGGTTGGATCATATTAATTCTCTTTTGCCAAAACACATTAATGCCGAAGAACACGAGATCGTCAATTTATTGGCATATGGTTTCTTTGACGGCTTATGTGAATTGTTGGAAGTTACCCCTTCTCGAACAATTGCTAATTATATTTTGTGGCGTGCATATGACTCTGCTGTGCCTTTTCTTTCAGAAACATTTCGAGATAGAAAATTGCAATATTTAGGCTCTTTGTCGGGTGTGGAGGAACAAGATGCCAGATGGAAGGAATGTTTAAATATTGCATGGGGCAGGTGAATATGTGATATAGTTTTTAATATGGTTAAGCATATCTAAATGTAATTGCGCATTATATTTTTCGTCTGTCATTAAAATTTCTTGTGTTTAAAGCAGGGGTGTCCAACCTTTTAGCTTCCCTGGGTCACATTAGACACAAGATAGTTGTTTTGGGCCACACAGAAAAATTCAATTACACTAATAATGCCTGATGAGAAAATAAAACTTATGTTAAATAGTTAACATATTTATGTATTATATATATTTATTAATTTCTTATTCCAAAAGTAAAATACAAAGCCAAATTCAGAAATTAGTGAGACACTTGACTTGGTTTTTGATATACTAATGCATCAATATTTGCTTCGATGGAAGAAGTTGCGATTCTTAACGATTGCTCAAGATGCTCATCGGATAGTTTCGTTCCATTTTTATTCTTTGTGTGCTTCATCCGCGAAAATAACTTTTCACAAATATAGGTGCTTCCAAATAGCGATGACATAAATAGGGCATGGTTGTGAAGCGAGAGATATTTTTCTTTGGGAAGATATATCTTGTAATAAGTTGGAAATAGATTTATTAGTTAAAAGTCAAATTGGTTCTTGTTTTCTTCTTTGCAAGGAGCGTTCTGAACGCTTCTCTTGAATGTTAAGCAAAGAAGTTGTTTAATTAATATTTTCGTCTCGTTTTTATACATAATTATTACTGATCCACCATTTGGTGTACAGTGGAAGGTGTTGCGATTGGCTTGCACATTTGGTGCCAAATTATAATTAGTCATGGTACAATAATACGTGTGTTGATCGTGTTATTATTAAATGAAATTCGATCAACTCACACACACAGCACAGCATAAGGTGTTTTGGTTGTTGCTGGGTTCTTAATACAAAAGTCGCCGGCAATGTATACACGTGCCGGGTTTATTGCACCAGGTATTTAATAAAATGTATTTAGCTTTGGTAAGCAAACATACATATTGCAAACAGATGTGCATAGGCTTATTCATATGCACGCCACAATCTTATAAAAATCGAGAAAAGAGACTTGATGAAATTTTTCTTTAAGTTGAATGTCGGATTGTAACTCTATGCATTCTATTTGAAAATTGGATTGGCCTGCTTCGACAGATTTTCCGATTTCTTCAATTCGCCTGGTTATTGTCTGGTGAGACAAACTGGTTTTAGAAAATTCTTCTTTTTTATCAGGGAAAATATATATGTGCAACGCTTTCTATGCATAGCTTAATAAACTCACCATCAGCAAATGGTTTGGAGTTTTGTACTATCAAATTTGAAACCACATAACTAGCTTTGTAGAATCCTTTTGAGTTGTAATTTTTAAAAAAAAACTTTGTTGAGATGATAGACTTTTTTTCAATTTTGCTATTTTGGCTTTACGACACATTCCTTGATATGAACTAAATTTACTAGCATGTTTTTGCGTATAATGCCTCTTCAAATTGTAGTCCTTGAATACAATTACAAATACAAAAATTTGCCTCAACAAAACAATAATCATCTGTCCACTTTTCGTTAAACAATTTTCTTTCTTCCATAATTTTTATTTTTCTTTCGGTTTCTTTTTGTGTTGCTGTGGAAGCCTTGCTGAAGGTTAAAAAGATTAATAAATATTTAAAAAATGCAAATAAATACCCCTCGTGATATTATTTTAAATTTGCCTCCTAAATTTGTTGTTTAAGTTGGTAATGCCAATAAACTGTAAATTTGAAAGCATTTTGTATGCTGTTTTTTTTTCTAACCTAACCGCATTTTTTTTTACTTTTTATTACGGATACCTAAGTACTAAATTTTCATAAAAAAACCAAATTAGATCATTTCTGGATCTAAAATTTAAAATTAATCCATTCCTTTAGTGGTTAAAAGCAGTAAATAAATTGTTAAATAATAATGATCGTTAAATTTAACGGCTAATTTTGTAGCTGACAGTGTATTATCAATGCTTGTATAAGTCCCTGCGTTTTATTCGCTAAAACAAAAGTCACGTCAATATGCACTCAAAATAAAAACAAACGTCTGAACCTGTCTCCAGCTTCAACACGACTGTTTTACAAACCTGTTTGCAGTGCTGCCCCGACCAATTGTTATTTGGTAACTGAAAATTCACAAACGTCAGATGTACATATACAGCGGGGATTACCCGCTATACGTACTGGAGATGTTTACTAATCATGGATGTTAATGCAACTGCTGTGTATGCGCAATGATGCCAACTTTAAAATTCCGAATTTGTCTAAATCTAAAAAAAAAAGATTTCGTTGTATCAAATTCTAAAATGTATTTACAGGTTTTAAGATTACTAAAAAAAGTTTTAAATATTATTTTTTTACTCTATTTTAACTTTATTATTCTCTAATAACTTTAAACGATCCTGTAAATCATGTATTAAAAAAAACAAAAAGTTTATTTTTCGTTTTTATTAGTGAACAATGCGTAGTTCTTATGCGTAAAAAAAGAACTGAAATTTAATTAACAGTGACACAATCACTGTTTAAAATAACATTCTTCTCATTTAACAGGAGTTTAAATTAACAAGAAGTGAAAAATAACAAACTGTGATCACAGTCACTGTTTAAAATAACAGCGATTTTAAAATCACATTCACTGGTAACGATGTTCGTTAAGAATCACGGGATCGCTCATCTTTAGTATGTACGTGTATTTGTGACATTTTTAGATACGTTTAGAAAAGAGAAAGGCTGCAACTATCTTAAGTTTTATTGATTGGTCAGTTATCATTTTTTGAATCGAATTTGTGATATCCATCAGTTTTCTGTCCATGTAAACCGATTGACCAATATCTATTTCATTGAAATTTGCAGACAAAGATCTCAATTTATGCTGATGTTATCAAGTAGGTTTTGGCTATGCCCTAAGTACTTCTATACACCAAGATGGCAATAACTTTGTTCCGTTAAGATGGCGTTATAGATCTAATATAATAGGTGGATCTGTAAACATACATAAATATAGTTTATTAAATTGCCAGCAAGCCCATATGGGCATAAAATAGACACACTTAAAACGTTTTTGAAGCTAGAAGCGGTATAAGATGGCTGGAACATGCTGCTTAAGTATAGCTCTTCTTTTTACTGAAACTCCTTTTTTATGTTTTGCTAAATATTTTAACTTCAAATCTGAATGTCTTAATAACTACGGTTGCCGGCGAAAAAGTTATAGGATTTTAGTTATAAATCAAAAAACTTAATACTAGATGTATAAACAAGAATAAATCTTCATGTAGCAAAACTACTGTTAAATAATGTGATTTACATATTAAATAAAATCAAAAGTATTTTAAGTATTTTTATTTACAAAGTCTTTTTTTTCATACATACATAGTCATGTACATATTTTAATAATTGCTTTTTTTTAATAAGCGAAAAACAATCCCATTTTAATCGACAAAATCACAAATCACCAAAATAATATCATAATAATAAAAAAACATTTCTTAACAACAACTAGAAAACATCAAAACTTTGGCATGGAAAATGAAAATAGTTTATTGCTTGCGGTGGGATCTCTCTATGTTCGTAAATATTTTAACCAGGAATCTAGGAGAATTGCTGTCGAAATGATCAACAATATGCGCGAAGGCTTCGATCATATGCTTGACAAAGTAAAATGGATGGAAGACCGAAAAAAATCGGAGGCCAAGAGAAAAATAGATATCATGACCGCTTACATTGGTTTTTCTGATGAACTGTTGGACAATTATAAAATAGAAAAATATTATCGCGGATTAACTATTAATCCTGAAAAATATTTTGAATCATTCTTGAAGTTAAATGCCTTTTATATGGATAATTCATTTAGGACTGGAAATCTTAACCCGACTGTTCTGAAAGGTTCTTATTCTTGGAGAGAGATTAGTATAAGTAAGTAGAATAGATATAAATTTGTAAATAAAACACTTTTAAATTATTTAAAGAGTTTTACGAAATGTATATTATTATAAACTTTGAGCTTATTAAAATTTGTAAAGGTTTTTTTGTAGTCAACAATATCCTAAAAATATAATAGGGGTATTCTTTGAATCGCTTAAATGCCTCTTATATCTTCTAAACTTTAAATATTATATGAACGTTTAAGAGGTATAAGAAGCATTTAAGCGGTTGAATATACCCCTTATATTTCGTTTGTATATATCAAAGAATCCGCAAAACATTTTTTTTAGTGCAGAAGAACATATGCAGTTTTAAAGATTTTTTTAAATTTTTTCCATAAAATTGTTTTCTTTAGAAATATAAAATATTTAGACTTTTATTAATTGAATACTGTTTGTAAAATTTTTTTAAGATAAAAAAATTGTTGGTACAGTTTTATATATGAAAAGCTTTTTAAACAGATTTTTATTTAATTTTTGGTTTGTTTTTTTATTAAAATTTAAAATTTTCTTGCAGATTTACCTGCTGCCATTTTGCAGGGTAACATGTTTAGTTCACAACGTCCCAAGTACATGAATTATGGTGCAATTGGTAACGTTATTACCCATCAAATGACTGGAAGTTTATACGGTAAAGGTGGTTTATGGTTGGATACTAACGGTAATATAGAATATTGGTGGAGAAACGATATGCAACAAGACATTGCTTATTGGGTTGAATGTCTCATCAATCAATATAACGGATATACGGATAAACAAACTGGGCTGAATGTAAGTTATGTTAGAAATGCAACCTTATGGAGACAGGGAATTAAAGACATATTGTTTTTGTTAACAAATATGTATATTCAAAGAATAACAACTACCACTGTTGTCACTTCATTGGTAATTACCCTGATTGGGTGAAATTGCGTACATCGTATAGTCATATTTGTTATTGTATTCTGTTTAATATTATTTGCCTTTAAAGCGAATTAAAGAAAATAAGAAAACAACCACAGTTGACTATAAAACATTTAAAAAAAAATGATTTACATATCGAAGCAACGTCAACTTCCATTAAAACCTCTCATAATGCCTGCACATTGGTGAAGGCTATACAAATAAGAGTGGCCACAGCCAAATATATCAATTTTAATTGTTTTTTTTTTTGTATTACATTGTAAATTATAAATTACATTATAACTTATCTAACCCAATCAGAGTCTCTGCAGGGTAATTAATCCACCAGGACACCCTGTTAGTTTTTTTAATATTCAAAAACTTTTATGTTATATGTATGTTTCAATTTAATTTTATATATTATTTTTAATTATATTATTTATTTTTAATGAAATTAAAAAAACGGAAATCAATACAATAGCTTAATGATTTTTGTAAAGAGGCATTAAAAATAATTTTAGGGCCTGATATTAAGAAAAATATTTTAGCATAATAGTATAAACTAATTGTAAGCTTATTGTAAAATGAATGAGGAACCTTCAAGTGCTCTTTAACAGAAGTATTGGTATCGAACGTCTGCAACATTATTATCTGAAATCCTAATTGATTTTCAACTGACATTATTTAAGAAGTAGACTTACAACGTGCGCGAAATTTCATTTATTGCGAGCTCAAGTGTTACATAAGTTAGACCAATAAGTTGAATCTATTTGTTAGAAAGACCGAAGAAAAAACCTCTTAAAGACTACTTGTAACTGAACAATATTTTACTTCTGAATGTTATCAATTGTAAGTATAATTAATAATAGTTTTATTATTTAAAACTTGAAGATTAGTGGCATTAATTCACTAGAAGAAAATATTGCCGATAATGGTGGCATTAAAGCATCCTATTTGGCCTACAAACAATGGGTGACCCAAAATGGGGAAGAGCCCAAATTGCCTGGTTTAAATTATACATCCCAACAAATGTTCTGGATATCGACTGCCCAAATTCTGTGTGCTAAGCAAACAAATGGTACAAGAGTTTTATAGATTTCCTCATTTCTCTTCTAATTATTTTTATTTTTAGAAACTCGTAAGAGACGCATTAACTCCAAGGGCTATGCACCGGAAGACTTTCGCGTTTTGGGTATGCTTAGCAATATGCAAGATTTTTCTAACGACTTCCAGTGTCCTAAGGGTGCATCAATGAACCCTGAGCAAAGATGTCAAATGTGGTAGATTTAATACATTTGTATTCCACATATTCCACATAAGACATGTATCCATAACTATTTTATGAATATAGTAAACAGTTTACCATTTTTCTTTAAAAGTTTTTTGTTTGATTTAGTTTAAAATTGACTAAATTTAATGCACTTTATACATTAATTATTTTTATTATATGCACATTTTCAAAGTATTTAATTTAAAAATTTATTAAAGTTGTTCACCTCAAAATTACTTGTTAACTATTTGTTTCAGTTTTCGACAATTTTTTTTTAATATATGGGTGATTTCACGTCAAGTGGACCAACTTTAAAAATCGATCAGGATGAAATTTGCACCATAGTTATTCCTATTAAATAGTAGCTTAGACACAATTTTCAACAAGATCGGTCAAGTACTCTCTGAGTTAGAGGGGGTCAAAATATTACCTTTTGGCCAACCAGGTGTTTTTTTCTTATCCATATAACTTATTACTTATTGCTCTTAGCAAAATGTGTCCAATATAGTTTAGATAGCTATTTCTTCAATCTTTCCAAAAAAAAATTTTTGTTAGTTTTTTTGCTATTTCTTCAATCTTTCCAAAAAAAATTTTTAATTTTTGTGCAAAATAAATTTTTTTAATTTTTGTGCAAAATAAATTTTTTTAAAAAGCTTAGAACTTTTCCTTTGAGACCTATGTGGTCGCTTAGTGGGATGCGAGAGAGAAGGATTTTTCAATTTTTACCATATGTACTATTTTGAATTTTTTCCTATTTGTGTGCGAGTGTTTCTAAAACCTTGAAAATAAAACTTATACTGAGAACCTAGATAAAGTAGCTTTTCCGACGGTATGTAACAAACCTAGCTAAAATTTCATACCCCCGATACTGTAATACCAACAATATGTGAGCCCCAGAAATAAAATCATATTTTTTTTGCTATAGAAATGTTAAAAAATTAAATAAACATATGGTTGTATCGGGGATATGAAATTTTAGGAAGGTGCCGGTCTGCAAAAACAAAACTAAATTTGTTTTGAAATAATAAAACACTTTTATTAAAAAACGTCAAATAAATGGCTCAAAAGGTTAGTAAAAAAAAATGTACATCAAACAAAATAAATTTTAATTAAAAACTAAATCATGAACATAAAATTTCTTTTAAGTTTTAAATGTAAGATCTTAAATAAAGAAAATATATTATTCCCACAACACAAACATTAAAATATAAGGGGTATTCGTCAAACCGTAAAAATATGTCTT
>NDXZ01012262.1:0-19304 GCA_003055125.1 Paykullia maculata
ATATTTTCAAAAATAACGGTTTTACAAGTAATTGTATACAAAATTAACATGTTGATGTATACAGTTTCTATTATGATTTTACCATCTCCTGTAAAATTACAATTATGTAAGTTAGGGCCTTTCTACCTGAGACCGACGATATACTTAACTTGACCATACTTAACTACATATGTTTTTTCCTTGCGGGGGTAACTTTTGAAGCAACCTCTACATATGTACATATGTATATATGTAAATGATGTACATAGATATGGCGGCATTACTTAAAAAATATTATTAATCTAAGCATTTAATCACTCCTTAGGGGTCCATTTAATAAATTATTTTTAAAGATTTACAAGATCAACTAGCAGCAATAATTATTTAAGTACATTACACAAATCCATATATAAATATCTCTAATATCAATAATTATTTTTTAACAGGAATATAAAAAAAAATAATTATGTATAAATATTGAAATAATTAAACAAAAAATCAATATTTTTCAAATCAAAACTTTTATTATACTTGTATATGTATTGCATGTAGTATGTAAGTTTTAGTTTATCAATACAAGGACGTATAATAACACTTTGCGATAGTGATAAAGTACACAGACTTGGTTATATTAGTTCGATAGTACTACTTGAGCTGATAAAAACCCTAGCCCCATTTTGCAATATTAGTTCTCGTTTTGATTTTATGGGCCTCAACATATTGGAGACTTGGTGAATTTTCCGAAAAATGGTAGCATAACCTTTTAGCTAATAACTCATTCAGACTTGGTGATAGCGTTTTAATGTCTTCGGCAAAGTTGTAGGCAGGTATCTAATGAACAACTCTTTGAACACGCAAACGAATATTGCAAAACGGGGCTAGGGTTTTACTTAGCTTAAGTAGTGCTATAGAACCTATATAGCCAAGCTTGTGTACTTTGCAAAAAATGTGTTTCTTGTGTCGCACAGTGTAACTTAAAAAATTATGTTAAATAAAGTGGAATTAGTTGAAACAGTTTTACACTTTAAGCTTTCAATCATTTCGCTCTCGTTTATCAACTTATTTTTATGTCTGTGAGAATAAAAAATTTAGGATTTTTAAAGGATTGACAAGGTTTATAAGTATTTAATTAGACATACGCAGGCTCATACATTAGTGCATTTGAAAATGTAATTTGGCTTAACAACATAAAAAAGTCAACAAGAAAATAATGCAATTACGAATAAAACATTAAACACAATAAGAAAGATAGTTTTAATAAAATAATAAAAAAATAACACAAAAAACAACAAAACAAAATTAAAGATGGTCTAACATTATGTGATTAATTCATTTAAAATAATAATATTTTAGCCCTTTTAATTAAAAAATTTAAATCACAACCAATGTAAACCTAAATATTGTGTTTAACAGATTATTACAATAAACACGAGTTTATTGTAACCCCCTAAGTTTACAACAAAAATATATTTCCATGATGTTAACTAAATTATTATTAATTATACTGGTAAGTTTCAAATGATATTAAAAACAATATTTATATATTTATTATTATATTTATGCCTTAAAGTTTTCAAGATACTTACTTTAAAAACTTAATATTAATATTTCAAGCTCAAAGAAATCTTATCACTTATCAAAATATTTATTAGTTATAAATATTTTTTTGGCAAATTTGTGCTGGGAAAGTGTTTTTTTTTATTTTATTTTCTCATTGCAAATTTCTGCTGGTCAAGTAAATAAACAGACTCAATATAAAAATTGTTTTTTTTTTCTTAAAATTAAACTGTCAAATTGAAGGTGACATTTAATGTTCGGCAGATGAAAGGCATTTTGTGGCGAACACAATTTCTAGCTAGAAAGTGTTTACTGTGCACATAAAATGATGGCTTGTAAATGGGGGCGATTAAAGATATTTTATCTTATTTTCTTAATTTTTAAGGAAAGCAAAAATGAAGCGTAGTGGAATCTCCATTAGAGAAACCAAAAGAGCTAAAAAGCGCCTGCCTTGTTGTCTTTATAACTTTTTCCAATAGAAGTTACCCTCTCAATGATTCAATGTCCGCTAAAAATGCTACCAATTGTTTTTCAAATTTCAGCTCTGTACTTCTTTTAACGGTAGAAAAAATCGAAGGTGATTTATGTAATATAAATAACGAAGATATTTTAAGGAATTTTCTTTGCAAAGAAAGATTACACAACACAGAAAGAAGCCGAATCTCATCAAACTTTCTCGTTCGTATCATATTTTTAAGGATATTTAGTCTTTTTAAGTTTTCTGTTTATATTCGTCTTCTCCACTGTCAATGCATCCATAAACGTTTCGTTTATCTGTTTCTAAAATTTCAACTTTTACGGAAAAAAACGATTTGTTTCAGTTATTTGTACATAGTCAATCAAGTGCCACTGTATAATATGACCTTCGCCCAAATATTAATGAAATTTTTGAAGAGTTTGGCTTCTCGAATCATGTCTTTGCGCTACTTTGAAGTTTGAAGGATTTTCTTGATTCTTAGCGTAATTCGTTAAATTTCTACTATCCTGGAAAGACACAGAACGCAAACGGCAGTGTAAAAGCCGCCTTAAGCGCTCTAAGGTAATATACATTACAGAGTGGTTGGAAGCTTAAATATAACTCCACTCTGAAGTATATACGCAATTGATAATGAGATAAATTTTATTTTATTTTGCATATTTATCGATAAAAAAAAAACTTGAACTAGAAAAATAACAAAAAAGACACCGTCAGAGACCATGACACTTAATACTTAAGTTTTAACTTAGTAAATCTTATTTTGATTGATTTAGTTTTATCTTGAGATTTTATTCTTCATTGTAGGCCATTCATGCCGGTGGCATTATTACGGGTCTCTCTGCTAATAGTGGTGCCGTGAGCTGTGGCGCCTTATTATGTCGTCCCATAACCGGTCTATTCACCAGAGATCCTCTGCCTGATGATGCTTATATACATGTGGCCATAATACCAGCGGGAGCTTCAAATATTTCCATAACTGAATTGAAAAATAGCATAAATTTGTTGGGTGAGTAAAGAATGAAAAAAATTGTTTTTATATATAAAAATGTTTTTGTGATGTGAACTTTAGTGCTAAACTCTGACGAAGATGGTTACATTATTAATGGAGACAATTCGGTCTCGGAAAGTGGTGCTTATGAAGCAGCTGGAGCTGTTTTTGACTATCATCGCTTAGACGGTTTGCAGGAACACGGTGAAGGAGTGACCGAGTGGGTGACATCTCCGGGACCAATTAGAGATAACGTAGAACTAATGGTATGAACTGTAGTTAAATAATCAAAGATAATCTTAAACAACAAATGTAAATTTTTTATCTAGATATACAGCAAATCTATGAACCCCGGCATTAAGTATGAATATTTATTACCTATAACCTCAGACTCAGAAGAAAATGAAGTGTCTGTGGAGAGTGATGGTTTCCTAAAGTCGGGAGGTGAAGAAACTTCTGTTACTTCTAATCACAATTCAAAACGTCGTCGGTTTAACTGGAAAGTGGTGGGCTTTAGCACCTGTTCGAAATCATGTGGTGGTGGCACTCAAACGCCCATCATAAGATGTGTACGGGAGAATCCTTTACGTTATTACTCTCAAAGAAGATGTATGCATACGGAAAAGCCAGTAATAAATGAAAATCTATTGAGATGTAATACCCAACCATGTCCGGCTTTTTGGCGTTTAGACGATTGGGGAGAATGTCGTTGTTATCATGGTGAAGGTTCGAAAGAACGTGAATTAAGTTGTGTACAGGAATTGGCCTCGGGCGTTGTAATACATGTGGATAATTCGGCATGTATGGAGGAAAAGCCAGTGATCAAGAAGCCCTGTGATTGTCCTAAAAATCGTAGACGTTCTAATCAACGCTATCGTTTACATGGATTAAGCTCCAATGCTTCGCATTCTTCCATTAAACGCAACGAAAGAGCTGGGACTTGGTTAATGTCCGATTGGAATCAATATTGTTCATCGGATTGTGGCACAGGTGTGGAATATCGAACTATATATTGCGATCGCTCTAAACCAAAAATGGAAAGATGTGATTTTCGTACTACACCAGAAATCACGAGAACATGTGATCGCTTAAGTGCATGTGAAACAGGAGAATGGTTTTCGGGCCCTTGGACTCCTTGTAATGGCAATTGTTTTAATTTGACTAGAACTCGGCAGGTTTTGTGTATACAAAACCAGTTAATAGTAGATGATGATGATTGTAAACCGGAATTGAGACCATCAAATGTAGAGAAGTGTTCTCACGAGGAAGTAGAATACTGTGGACCTAGATGGCATTATTCCGAATGGTCACAGGTGGGTTGAAAAAAAAAATGATTTTGAAAATTAATATTTCTTACAAATTGTTTTAGTGCACCAAGTCCTGCAGTACGGGCACCCAGAGACGCACAGTCAAATGTTTAGAATATGTTGATCATGAAAATGCCTTAAAGGAGTCGAATAAATGTCGGTATTCCATAAGAGAACCAATTTATAGAAGCTGCAATACACACAAGTGCGAAGGTGAGTTGTAGGTGGCGGAACTTAATGTAGAAAAAGATTATTTTTAATCAATTTTTTTTTTAGAAAACCATTATGATCGCATACAAAACGATGATGCTACTATAGCTTGTTCCGACGAAATTGCCAACTGTCAGTGGGCTGTCAAGGCCAAACTCTGCAGTTATGAGTATTATCAACATAAATGCTGTTATTCTTGCCACAAAGCAGGATGAAAGATTGTTGGCGATGAGTAGCCGAGTGTTAATTATGTAATTTAATTTCTTAGTTCTAAGTTTATTTTTTATTTTTTAATAATTTAATGCGAAATGATTTGAAACAAAAAAAAAATCCAATCGAATAGAAAAAGAAAAT
Organism: Paykullia maculata; assembly: GCA_003055125.1. Lineage (NCBI taxonomy): Eukaryota > Metazoa > Arthropoda > Insecta > Diptera > Rhinophoridae > Paykullia > Paykullia maculata. The sequence continues at coordinate 4,874 of NDXZ01012262.1, forward strand.
GAATTTTGTATTATTGAAAATTGTATATTTAAGAAAATACAGAGAAAAGGAGGCACTACTACTAATAATAAAAAAAAAAACATTTTTTAAAATAGAAAAATTCTAATAATTCATTGTAATAATTTAAATACAGTTCGCTTTTTATTGGAGTTCGCTTTCCTGGTGCAGGGTTTACAAGTGCTGGCTGGTAAGCTGTGTGTAAGTGTCTAATTTGTTTTCTGTTCTGGTCATTTCTGCTGACTTACAACATCAAAAATATTGTTCCAGTTCCAAATTATACTGGTCGTCTTAAAATCACTTTTTAAGTCAATGAAGCAATGTTTGCCAGTTTGTCTGTCTAATGATTAAAAGGAATTCAAAATGTTGCTTTAAAAAGCAAAACTCTTACAATATTTACAAGTTTTAAGCCAGTGTTACGAAACTTCACCAATACATATCCATACTTATACTAATTTATTTTTATGTTATAAAGCTTTTAAAATATTTTTTTTTTATCAAATAGGGATGACAAAGAATTATAATAAAAAAATAAAATATTAAGCGTATATTTATTACTCCTTTATATTTTATAGCCAAATAAATGGAACAACAAACGCATGGTAAAGAAATAAACCATTTCGATAGCACCCAAGACACTAAAGCCCAAAAACAAACCAGCCGTACCCCCAATATATACTAAAATAAAACACACAAACAAATTATTTAAATCAAAATTGAAATCTTTAAATTATCTACATATATATTTACCCATTAAATCGGTATAAGTAAAAATAGTTTGTCGCTTATAACGTACAGTCGGCCATTCCTTCATAGATAAAATGGTTCCTTTGCCTCCAAAAAATTCTTTAGTTTTGGTTAGAAACTAAAAACAAATAAAACAGTTATTAAATATTAATGGAAATTTTTTTAATGCCTTGATTAAATGCTGAAAAACTCACCGACACTCTTAAACTTATAACTGAATTCATACAATTCTGTAGGCAATAGCACGGGGCTATATCTTCGATTTTATTATGGGCCACCGTTCGATACATTTTAAGAAAATAAGCTAAAAATTGTTTTTAAGACATTAAAGCTGAATTCGCTCTTTGTGTCTGAACGAAAACTTTGTCCGGACACATTTTTTTATATTGAGTTTTTAAAAGAAGGACGTCAAACTCAATACAATAAATAGCCCGGACAACATAAGAGAATTCACCTTTAAGCTTGAAGAAGAATTTGTTTCTTAAGCTGAATTTACTCATTGTGTCTTAGCAAAAATTTTTACGAGGCGCTCTCTCAATAAAAACAAAAGCAAAACGATAACAAATAGTGTGGTTTGCATGAGTTAAGGGAAATAAAAGTGGAAATTTAAAATTTTTAATTTATTAATTTATAAGCAGTTTCATAGAAAATTCAAGTAAAATTTATTCATTGTTTTAAAAGTTATTTACAAAAAATTCCGGTGTTAGAAGTAAGGCATATGATAAAAAACCATTTTTAAGCCAATTTCATATATAAAAAGATCTAGTGTTTATATATATATTTGTTATAAAAATATTTTTTTAAATTAAACCTCATTTTTTCATTCGTTTTTCAAATCTTTAATTTATTTTTTTTTATTAATTTTGCGTTTTCTTTGCTTGGAAAATTCAGTGAGCTCATGATTTAGGTCTCTTATTAAAAAATACATCCGAGCTCTAAAGAAAAATTTATATTTTGGGCCAAAAAAAAACTTTCGGTAATAAGCAAGCCTTCGTTGTTATTTGGCTGAAAAGTGCTTGCTTTTACACATCATGATAAATAAAAAAAATTTAAGTTTTCCAATTGTTTAAAATATAAAGCTTTTATCACTTTTTTTTTTACTTTTTTAAACAATCTATGAAATTAACATCTTTTACATGTAGTTTCTATATTTTTCTGCTTTTTGTAACTTCAGACATTGAACAGCTGATTTTTGTGAACAGAGAGGATCTTGAGGAGGGAACAGAGAATCTTGTTTTCTATCATTCTTGAACTTGTGTTATATTAAGTTTGACGTCTCTCTTTTTAAAACTCAATATAATAACAAATTTGTCCGGGCAAAGTTTTTGTTGAGACACAATGAGTGAATTCAGCTTAAGAAACAAGTTCTTCAGTAAAATCACTTGTAAAGTTTAGAATTTACCAGTATTTTTGGGAAAGCATTCTTTTAAGGTCCGATAATCACAAACACGTTTGATTTTTCCAACTGTAACAGGATATTTTTTAATTAAAGTTTACAAGTTTAAACAGTTTTGGTTGTGGTAAATGAATTCTTTGCCAATCGTAAACGTTTATTTGTAGCAACAGAAATTCATTTAAAAAGTTGGATGATGTTCGTGTAATGCCTGGTATAATTTTTAATTTTGCTAAGTTTTTAGGTTAAAAAAATAGCTAAATTGTTAAATATTCGATTTTATGTGAAAGTGGTTTTTAGGGTTGTCAGGTATGGAGGCTGAACGGCCAAACGTTGCGATTTAAAAATTTATTTGGGGTCCTACTTTTTTTCATCAGCGATATTGTTGACTTTTTTAATGGTATGGTTTTGTTATATATTTGAACTCAGTAGTTTTTGTTAAAATAAAACAAGAAATAAATTGGGGTTATTTTCAACACATGACAACTTAAAAAGATGGTCGTGTCAGTGTCTTAAAAACCCTAGAGTGTTTTTAGTAAAATTTTAATTAACGGTTGTGATAAAATTTTTAAGCTTGATTTTACTATAAAATAAATTTTTCTTAGTTCAGAAAACCTCTTAACATTTGTTGTAACGGAATTATACTTGCAAAAAGAATTAAAAATGCCCGCGAAGTTAAATAACAAAAATGGATTAAGCAAAAGAGATTTACAAACAACATCTCTATACAACACAAGATGACGCTGTAATAAATACTGTACTTTTGTTTAGAAACCACACTTTTGTTCTCTTAAATCCTTAAATCCTTATCTTAAAAAAATTGTATGACATAATAAAATTTTAACAACAATAATAATGGGTAAGAGAAAGGGGAAAATTCTAGCAAACGGGGGGCGAACAACTTATAGGATACTTTTATTATATTTTTTGAGTTTATGAGTCTAGAAACGAAAAATTGGGTCCTATTGCTCCCAACAAGGAAACAAACCATATATTTGGCAAAACGATGTTTGCCGGGTCAGCTAGTATAATATAAAGGTCAGCTAGGCATAAGTGAAATCCCATAAATAAGTAGCCCCAGACAATCAGCGGATTTTAACCTGTTGAAAACATTGACAAGGTGAACGGATACCAGCTTTTAATTTAAACCCTCGAAACTGAAAACTTTTTTTTACCAAGATGGTGCAGTTGCAAGCGGGCGTCTGTTTTTACTTGCTTTACAAATGTAGCCTCAACAGCCAGTTTGATGGCTAAGATGGCAGCCCTATCATCAAACTAGGATGCAGTAAACCAGATATTTGACCATCTGATACAAACTGATTAATGAAACCTTAAGAAATAATAATAATAATGGACATCCTGTTTAAAATTGACAACCTTTTGCATAATATTAAGGACAAGATAAAAAATATGTTCTTTACTCCTTATAGTTTCTAAGAAACAACTTTTTTTAATCTTAATATTAACATTGATTTGGTAGATATTTTTAATTAAAGAATAAAATTTCTAAATTATTCGCGGTGAAAAGTTTTTTGTTTGTTGGATTTTTTTGGTGTGAAATATTTACTTTTTTAAATGATTATGTTTTTGGGCGATAATTTAAATATGGAATTTAAGCTTGTTTTGTTGAAAATGTTTACTTACAGCGATTTGGATAGAAATGTGGTATACACTTGCAAACTTTATACACCAAATTGAGGCGGCACTCTTGCATGCATAAATTTTTCGTATAAACCGGAAAATGAGTCAAGTTGGATTCACGATTGAAACGACAATTTCGCTGGCGAATATTTGATTCACTGTAACAAAAAAATATATAAAAAAATTAGAAAACACAAATACTTTTAAGTTCCAATTTTTTATGGCAAAAATAAAAAACTAATTGGAACCAATTGATAAATACGGAAAAGTCGTTTTAACTATAAATCTCTTAAATATGAAATGTTTTTTTTAGGCCTGTTAAGAGTTTTGAGTACATAAATATCATTTACTGAAATATTGTTTTATACAAAAAAAATAAATAAAAAAATGTTATTAAAAATCTTACGTTTCAAAATTATCCTCTGTCGTAATTTCTGTAACCGTTGGTTCATAATACAAATTCTCCGTAGTATATCCAAAATTATTATCCACCTTCATTACATCAAAGGCACTGTGACCATAAAACTATTAGAATAAAAACCATTTTTAATTAACTGCCTTTTAATTTGTTTAGTAAGATTAAATCTAAGCTGCACTTACATCCATGGCCGATTGAAAACCAATAAAATTAAAATCTATATACTTGTCAGGAAAAGAGCCCTGCTGCACCGGTCTAACCTGGGCCATCTCTTCATAAATATTTTTCTCGGGATATTCACCAAATATTAAATAACGCGAAGAGTATTCTTCGGGCAAAAAACTATTTGTCATATAGCAAAGCCCATATTCGGTAAGAATCTGGCGCGTGTGGATATTGGCGCCATTATCCACTGTGCGCACACGTTGTTTCTCATTAGTATTCATTGTTTCGTCAGCGGTTAAATTGTATATAAGTTCCATGTATTTGTTGGGTTTTATTTGCAATCTATCCAAAGTACCTTCTACTGTTTGATGTAGGGGTATATCTTCAAAGTTGAAATAGGTAGAGTTGGCTAGATGTTCCAGAAAATCGAAAAATTCCGTTTTATGTTCATCAGTTATATCGTTTACTCTGTAAATAGACATTTTATTAAATTCTACTTCTCTACTCTAAGGGTATATATAGGTTTGTCATTCCGTTTATAATTTCTTCAATATTCATTTGCGACCCTATAAAGTATATATATTCAGGATCCTTAAAAAGAGGGAAGTCGAATTAGCCATGTCCGTCTGTCCGTGTATATGTAGGTCACCCAGGGTTGTGTGTGGTAACAAACATTTGAAAATACTTTCGAGAAAATCGGTATTGAAAACTGGCAAGATCCATTAATAACCGACTGAGAGATAAGCAAAAAAAGACGATCGCCTTGTTTATTTTTAAGTTTTTTCTTTTTTTTTTTAATTAAAAATAATTATATTTGTGAGTTTTGAAAAAAAAATTTACTAATATACACACATAGATACACGTAGTGAAGGGTATATAAGATTCGGCATAGCCGAATATAGCACTCTTACTTGTTTTAAATGACTCTTACTACTTACTCGCAAAAATCATCAAATTTCTGAAGATTTAATCTTTCCATGGGACATATGGTCACACTCGGCAATGTGGTATTCCATCCGAAATAGTTACGCTCTATGCCCACGTAACTGTTTTTATTCATGAAACGTGTCACCGACTGCATGGCGATGTAGAAGCAAAAATAATGGCAAACGACCATTAAAATTAGCCAGAAAATCCTTTCCAACAAAGTTAAGCCATTCTTGACAAGGTAAACATAACAATGGGCCACACAGGTTTCCAAATATAATTTAATGTACTGCCAAAGGTTCAATAAAGCTCCCTTGACGTTTTGCAAAAATGACTGGAGTTTTGTAATGGATTTTTTTTGCTTAACATGCTGCTGGTGGTGGTGGTAGAGGTGTGGAGGTGGTTGCGGTGGTGGCACAGACTTAACATTAATATACATAGCGCGCTCTTAGAGGTGCTTTATGTTTGCTGGTTATTAAAAAACTGTTTGCAGTCGGGCCTTTACAAATAAGTTTATTTGTAAAAGCTTTTAATTGTTTACATGAATTGTGTACTTAAATTGCATTAATTTTTTTTTAACAAGTGTCTAGTTATGGTTGGCACGCGATTTAATTTTGATAGCGATAGCATTTGGAGACAAACGGAAAAGGTTTTTGGGTGAAAATATATTCTATACATGTTTACTTTAGAAACAAAATGTTGCAATTAATGGTTAACTTGACCATAAAAAAGATAGACCTTAAATAGGACAGAACTGTAAAATTGTTTAAGTCAGTTAGTTAGACAGTTTCCTAAATATATGTATAGATCGATATGCTGAAATTTTGGCATATACCGAAAGTTAAAAATATATTTTACATTTATATAAAAAATATTAATATGATGAGCAACTATGTTCGAAGTCAACAAAAACAAAAACATGCGAAACGAACAACAAAATCACAAGTCGGTTGTAAAACACTTTTCCTTAGACTTATGTATTTAAAGGCGGTTCACTATTAAGCAACTTGGTCTAATAACTAAATCAACTTGATAAAATAAACTTAATCTATTATTCCGCCCCGTTTAACCTAGAACTTTTTAACATTAAAAAATCACCAGCAAATAGTAATCAATGAATTTTAAATATCGTCGTATTTAAACACCTGCCCCAAGATTTCTACAAACATTTTACTTTAAACAAGTGCCAAGCAACCAGTTGATATTCTCCATATAGACGCTAACATGACCTTTTGGGCTTCTGTTAGTACTAAATCACCTTTAAAAATTGCTCCTGTTTTAAATCCTAATCAAAAACAATTTCTCCAAGATGAATTGAGAATTCGTGAAAAATTGGACATATTGGGCCGTAATGATGTCAAAAACTTAAACGACTATTATGTGCGCAAACATGAGACCATCGATGATCCAGATTTGCTCGATAAACATGATTCCTTCTATCATACGACCAAGAGTTTGCTTGTACTTTTCCAAATAATGGGTGTCATGCCGATACATCGTAATCCCCCGAAGAGAAATCTACCGCGTACTGGATTTTCCTGGCATTCCAAACAGGTTTTATGGGCCATTTGTATCTATTGCATACAAACAACTGTTGTTGTATTGGTTTTAAAGGAGAGGGTGAATAAATTTGTGGTTAATTCGGATAAACATTTTGATGAGGCCATTTATAATGTCATCTTTATTAGTTTGCTTTTCACAAATTTTCTACTGCCCGTGGCCAGTTGGCGACATGGACCGCAGGTGGCGATTTTTAAAAATATGTGGACCAATTATCAGTTGAAATTTTTACAAGTAACCGGTACCCCAATAGTCTTTTCGAATTTATATTCCTTAACTTGGGGTCTCTGTATCTGTTCTTGGGGCTTAAGTATTTTAATAAATTTATCGCAATACTTCTTGCAACCGGATTTCGAATTGTGGTATACGTTTGCATATTATCCCATAATAGCAATGTTAAATTGTTTTTGCAGTTTGTGGTAAGACAATAAATATAATATTTGAATGTTTGTGTGTGTAATTGAAACAAATATAGATTTATTTAAATTTTGTTGTTGTTTTTTAGGTACATAAATTGCAATGCCTTTGGTACAGCCAGTAAAGCGTTATTGGATTCTTTACAAACTACTTTGCGTGGAGAAAAACCTGCTGAAAAGTTAACCGAATATAGATATTTATGGGTGGACTTAAGTCACATGATGCAGCAGTTGGGTTTGTTAAAATAAATTTAAGAAAATTGTAGAAGTTGCAAGAGTTTCTAAAAAACCCCATTTATCCGTTTCCAGGTCGTGCTTATTCCAATATGTATGGAATGTATTGTTTGGTCGTATTTTTTACTACCATTATTGCCACCTATGGCTCCTTTAGTGAAATTATTGACCACGGAGCCACCTATAAAGAAGTAGGTCTCTTTGTTATTGTTTTCTATTGCATGAGTCTTTTGTATATCATTTGCAATGAGGCGCACTATGCGTCAGAGAAAGTTGGTTTAGATTTTCAAACCCAATTGCTAAGTGTCAATCTTACAGCTGTAGATACGGCCACACAGAAGGAGGTGGAAATGTTTTTGGTGGCCACCGCCAAGAACCCGCCGATTATGAATTTAGATGGTTATGCCAATATTAATAGAGGGCTGATAACATCGGTGAGTTATTAAAAAGTATTGTAAAGGAATTTTATGGAATTAAATTAAAGGGACTTAGAACAGAAGTATAGATGTATTAAAATTCAACTGAAACTTAATCAGAACTGAATTTAGTACTCAACGAACTTAATAGAGAACTAAACTTTAATGAAAATACAACCAAACAGGAACCATCTCGAGCTAAAATTAACCTTTTTTTATTTTATAATTTGTTAGATTTTATTAAACATTTTTATTCACATAGAGATTAATATTTATCTGACTGATACCTACTCTTTGCAGGATATTATAAAATAAATATATTCAATAGAAAAAATATTTGAATAATGGCAAAAAGTAAAGCAGAACCGAATTAAAAAAACAACTAGAAATACGCCAAAACTGAACTGAAAATTAATATAAACTGAACTGAGCAAAAAACCAAAACTAAACTAGAAATTAACAGCAATCGAACTACAACTTAATTTGAAATAAAATAAAACTGAATAGAGAAAATATTTAAAAATAAATAAAGTTTGTACTAGGACCTATACAGAGCAGTAGCTGAACTAGAACTATTACAGAAATTAATTAAAATAAAATCTAATCTAGAACTGAATTAATTATTGGCAAAATAATATAATATTCTTTATGTTAAATCTTTTTACAGAATATCTCTTTTATGGCCACCTATTTGGTGGTCTTGCTTCAATTTAAAATTACCGAACAACGTGGTGCTCGTTCACAGCAAGCTATAGCGGCCGCCGAGAATTTAAATTAAGGCCCACAAATTGACATAATGACCAATAAAAATAAATGAATTTTTTACTTTAAATGTTCCTAAAAGTTAAGTGTTTTTATTAAATTTACTTATAATCCTTTTGGGATAGATTGTAAATAAAATGAATTTAAAAAAAATAAATAAAAAAAACAGCTAAAAAAATTATTGACATAATGTTGTGATATGGGCAAATCCTGCGTTGCGCACGCTACATTCGTACGTGTTTTTTGATTAAAATATAAACATATTTTGGTCGTTCAAAAGAGTAGTGTTTAGTAGTATTTTATTTGTAGTTTCGAATGGCATAAAATTTGTTGTGAAATAATTGATCACAAAGTTTCGTTGCGCACGCTTCAAAAAGTGGAAGTAACTTTTAAGTTGGAGTGTGTTTTCGTAATATTTAGCGAATTTTGCATAATAAAGCACACAAAACTAAATCCTTTAAGAAAGATAAATATAGGAGAAATCTAAACTTAATTGGAGGCAAAAAAATTTTTAGTTTTTTATTAACAGCCGTAAACCCATTGTTACGCACGCTACCTTGCGCACGCTACATGTTTTCCACTAGAGTAATTCCATGTTATTTTTACCAGATTTTGATTTTTCCGATTTTGATAAAATTTTGTTAATGTAATAATGCACGTATATATTGAGAACAGTTTTATTTTTTTTAATTTTAATAAACAATGGCAGCCCTGTAGCTTTGAATTATTAAATCATTTAAAAGGTCATAACTTTTGTTGTGTTTAAGATTTTAAAAAAATTCTTTTTGACTACAGTTGGCAAGATGTCAAGGGTTAAAAAATTTAATTAAACATTTTTTTTTTGTAAATAATAAAAATTTTAAAACAAAATATTTTTTTTTTGTTATATTTAAAAAAAAAAATTATATCCAAATTTTTTTAAAAACTTTTATACAAAAAGCTATTTATATGGTCTAAAGTACCCTGATATTTTCAAAATGGTGTCTTTACTAGTTTTCGAGGTATTAAAAAATATAAAGATGCATGTTTTTATTACTTCGTCATACAAACTTCATTGGCTTCGTAACAACACATTTTAGTTAAAGAACATGGGAAAAATGCGAAACAGAGCTTCCAGTAGAAACTGATGAATGTATTTTTGTATACGTATAAGTGTTTTTTTTAACTCTGTAATTTTCCTAACCCCGATAATCCAATAACAATTGCAAAGGTTTTTAATTCAATTTTTGAAAGAACTCAAATCGTTGCGCACGCTACAGAAATTAATATGCTATTTTTTTTTATTTTTTTATTGTGGAAATTTTAATTTTTTATTTGCTTAAAAGCAAAATGTAAACTTAATTTAAAAATATAGAAAACTTTAAAAAAAAAATGTTTATTCTACTCACAATAATAAAAAAAAACCTTGCGCACGCTACAACGCATGGACCTGACATTTCATACCTAATTTTAATCTCTCCAAAATAGTAAACAAACAATTTTTTTACTGAAATTGAAGAAAATTAAATGAATAAAAATATGGCCTTTGATCGGACCATCTATATTAACATCAAATTAATGATATGATCACCTAAATTCTAATTTCTTGTATAATCTTAAGAGACCTGAGGTAGGGTAGGATTTGGTATTATTTTTGTATTAAGGATCATCGAAATTGATTTTTCTCTTTTATTTATAAAATTTAACATCTAGTCTAATATTTAATTGAAAAAAATTGGGATTAGCCCATATAACAAAAAAACTAAATAAAATTGTTTACAAATTTATTTAAAGATCCAAGAAAAAAACATTAAGTGTCATATCGTCGCGAAAAGCGCTTCAAAGGAAAAAAGCAAAATAAAAAAGAACGCAAATAAAAATCGAGTACCCATGAACAGTTGCGTCTTTTCGGTTTGTGTAACTCTTAGTTACGCATCCTCTCGCTTATTGCGAAAGTGAATTTTATTAAACATCGTAGAAACTGTTTTTTTTTAGTTGAAAGAATTGTAAAAATAAATTTTATTTACTGTAATTTATGCTGTTACTTTAAAATAAAAAAAATGTTTCTACTTGGAATTCTTACAGATACATTACAAAAGTTCTCATTTGCATTGCGCTTAGTTCAATCATAAATTTACGATCATCTGTGTACTCCAAAGGCAATTCAGCTACCGACAATTGTAACTGTTTTAATTTTTCCATACGCATTCGATTCAACTCCTTGTTATTTGAGCTGAAGTCACGTTTTAAGCGATTACTCTCAGCACCTAAGCCACCGATAGGCAAAAGCTCTTCATTGTAATCTGTGGCAACTAACGGCTTTTGAGCTTTAAGCAGTTGAACATACTCGGCGGACTTGGCAAAGACAGCATAATTTTCATACCAAGCATTTTCAGGTTCGGGTACAAATTCCATGCGTCGATTTTCATCTAACCAGGCATTGCCATCCAAAGTGGTTTCTCTAATGTCACGAATTTTAAAGCCTTGGAAAATATCGTTTACATTAAATTGTACAGGTTTAGAGTATTCAAGATCTTCATCTTTTTCAAGAATGTGCTCGAAACGCACTAGGATTTCGTTCTCATGCCAGGGCTCAAATGTTAAAAGATGTATATTTTTGGGTAATGAAACCGAAAGGCCAGTAAACTGCAAATGAGTGGAAACAGATTTAAGATCTTTATATATGTTTATGTGTACAAATATATATCAATAAATTAGCTTTTTTACTTACGACATTTGTAAAATGTTGTCTCCATTCTTCATATGAAAACTTAGTGTCACTCAAGAATCTCCAAGGTTGCAGGGTTCTCTCTAATTGTGTAAAACGTTCTAGCGACTGAGTTGTAGGACTTTTATCCAGTTGCGAAGAACCCACAACTAAATAATGCACTCCTCTAGCCACTAAGCCTTGACCATAGGCCGTCTCATTTAAGGGCTCATTTACGCCAAAAGCATCATCATGCAATAAACGTCTGTGTATCATCAGCTCCAAAGAACCCTCACCCAAAGAAGCGCCCCCCTGGGCACGGTCCGTTAAAATGGCCATACGAGCATTTTCATCTTCTAATGCAATCTTTGTAGTTACGGGATAATAGTTGCCTGCTACCTCCTCCAGCAATTTGACATGCCATGTATCACGATGATTTCTTTGACGCTTAATCATTTCGCGACCATTGGAATCGGTAGAGAATATACCTTCAGAATTAATATCAGAATTGAAACGTGTTATAATTTCCTTGCCTAAACCATCATCGATGGGTATGGGTCCTACTAGCCACTCAAATTCGGCATATTTCTTTTGTTTATACACTCTTACCACCTGGCTTATCCAGTCGTTAAAATTTTGATGCACTTCCTCTACCAAATCGCCACGATAAACGGTAATTTCTGGTGCTACGGCTACAGTGCGCACACTATTTGAATTAGGACGGAATATGTAGGCACCTGAGGAACGATTGCGAAACTCACGATTATTACCTACGGCGCCCTCATAATATAAAAATTCCTGGTTAACGATACGCGTCATGCCATCGGTCTCCACGGCCGACAGAAAGCCATTAGTATCGAAAGTTAGACGTATATTCTTAAAGAAGATCAGGATGTTTCAGTAAATGCTTTGATTCTAAATTTAATGTTGTTACAGAAACTAACCTCATTGCCTATATCTACAAAACTGGACTTATTATCAGGTTCCGGTACTGGTTTCATATGATGACCATTTGTCTTCTTAATATAATAGGATTTATAACCAAAGGGCGGCAACTCACTGGCCAGGAAAATCAACTCGTATTTGGCTTGTGAGCCGCGGAATGTGAGATTTTGAACACGTTCCGGTACAGGCACATATTGAATTTCAAGAACCACGTCTAATAGGAAATAAGATTTGTAAATTTAAATATTTCTATATTCTTTGAAAAAAAGGCTGATTTACTGAAAACCATTGACGAATTATTTATATTACAAACTAGTTTTTAATAAAGTTGCTCTTTTAAAGAAACCCTGTTCTTAAATGCTTAAATTAATTAATTTTTAATTCTGTACATTTTAACACATTTTTTAAACTTTGATACTAAATAATGTTGTTACAAACAAAATAAAACATTTTTCTGTCCATAAAATTAAACTTATATGCATTTACTTTAAGAAACGGTATAGTAAAAATAATACGCATATATTATTTATCAAATTGTATAATATTTTTATTAGCCACGACAAGTCTATTAAATAAAGTAAAAACAACGTAATGATTAAAATTGCGTTTTGGTTACTTTTGAAATAAAAAAAGATTAAAAGGGCCCAGGAACTTGATTTGCCTAGGGGCCCCGAAATGTTAAATCCGGCCCTGTACATATGCAACAAGTTGTTTATCCAATCCTTAAGCAGTTTTTTTGTTCAAAATGCGTTTTATGCCAAATAGTTTTTCTAAACTTATTTTATTTAAACTAAACTTATTTAAACTTACCTTTATAATCCGTTACCACATAATTTACATCTGGTACTGGAAGTCTGACATAATCAAAAGTTGAATGTGACAAGGGATTGTACAAAGTCAACACAAATTGTTCACTTTTTTCCGATATCTCACAGCTGCTTATATTGAGCAACGAACAGGTCTTGAACTCAAACTGAAAAGGTCTTGGTTTGGCATCCCTTTTAGGCCGTGGTGACTCGCCTTGGGTCAAACGATTTAAAACAGCACGAGCATTAGCATTGCATGTACGCATGCCCACACTTAAACGTCGGGCATAATCAGAGGCCACCTTTTGTTTTTCGGTTCCAGTAACAGCATCATGATGCTGCATTATACCCATGGTTTCACGCATAAAACTCAAATGCGGCAAGAGTTCAGAATACAAATTTGGAGCGAGTGCAGTAAGCTGTTTGCAAACTTGTAGGAAATTATTACCTACACGTTCGTAACGTTTGAGTGTGGGTCGTGAAGTAAAATATCCAGTCCAGTAGGCATGAGGATCCGAGCCATAGGGGAAAAAATCATCATCTTTAGTGGGCCAAGTAATGCCAGCATCGTGAAGAGACTTAAGATAACATGAAGGCGTCGAGTAGAACAGATTTATATCGGAGCCATTGGCCTGTCTGGCATTAGCGTATCTGTAAGTTAATGCAATTTTATAGGGGTTGTAAAGAAGAGAAGAGTATGGAAACGGCATGTTTAAGAAAATTTTGGTTAACTCACTTTATAAGTTTATCCAAATTCTTATACCACATATTGGCATTTTGATAATGAAAATCTTCACCCATGGTTATCAAAATATTATTGGTGCGATAACTATGAGACATATTTCGAGCTATCGCAAAAAATTCATCAACCTATAAAAAGGTTTATTTGGATAATTGAGGCCATTATCAGGCCATTAACTTTTTTAGTAATTTTGAGTAGTGTTAACAAATATAAATGAAAATTTAAAATGTTAGAAAGTTAAGACGACAATTCATAATTGTTTTTTTTTTTAGTAAAATATGCCACTAACGCTAACATGCATCATAATGTTAAGAACAATGAAAAGTATGAAATTCAGATATTATTTTACAAAACATTTAACCAAAATTTTCTTATATTAACATTAGAATTTTTTTTTTAATTTTTTCTTTACCGTATTAATTTATCCAAATTTTTATAATAAACATTAGCATCCTGATAAGTAAAATCACCACCCATTGTTACTATGATATTGTTAGTGCGATAATATTGTGCTTGGGGTTCAATGATCTTAAAAAATTCATCGACCTAATAAAATGTTACAAAAAAAAAAAAAAA
>NDXZ01012269.1:0-10128 GCA_003055125.1 Paykullia maculata
ATTATTTTGCTATTATAGTCAAGAAAAAAATATGTTTTAAATTAAACCAACTTTTAGTTGGTGGCACATCAAATAGCACAAAGTTTTAATACAAATAAAAAACAATAATCAGCGTCAAGTGTCAAATTTTAAAAGTATTAATTTTTATTATTATAAACTAGCTGAGAGCCCCGGCTTTGCACGGAATTTATTTACTAATGAAAATAATTAGAAATGCGTTTTACGAAAAAATATACGTATATCTATATTTAAGTATTTTATATTAATATTTGAATTAAAACACAACAATTTCAGTCCACAGAAAAAAACTAACATATATTTTTCTTAAAATTAGTTTGAAATTTAATTATATAATAAAATTATTAATTTAACAAAAAAAATCAATATTTTTCCATGAAGAGATCATTATAACGACTTTATAAGTGGCGAACATTAAGCTTTTAACTGCTAATAAAAAAAAAGATTGGTCTTTATTTTGGATCATCATTTAATGTGTATGTTAATTTGTTTGGGGTATTCAAAGTAAAGCTTGATGGTAAACAATATTTTTTTGCTGTTCTATCGGGGGAGAAAATGAAAAAAACTAATGGTTTACCACTCACGAACACGCTACGTACAACTGTCCGTGGAAAAAACACTGTGACTCTAGGTTTAGCCCACACACTTTTAAACATTGTCCCTGAAGAAACTAGAGCTTTTGATAGTTGGTAGCCAAGGTAATATAGGAAAAATGAGAAGCGAATAGGAGGTATTTTTATATAATTTTTTAAATAAAGTATTTTTTTTATCGAATTCGTACATAAATTGCAAGGTATGCGACTCTAAAATATCTCTATTTATGTATTTTATTTCTATGGCCGGTGCCAGACCCCCTATTTAAGGCAATTTTTTCTTATATAACGAAAGTTATGTGAAACACGTAGGTATATGTTTAATATTTTTTTCTTGTCATACTGTGCACTATATATTTTCATTAGATAAATAATTCATCAACACGCACTATATAAGAATTTATTTTTTGGCAAAAATTGCTTTTTTGTTTTTACAACAATATTTCCATATAAAAAACTCCCAAGTTGTAAAACTCACTTACCAGAAATAGAGAAAATTAAGGGGAACCACACAACAATTTTTTGAAAGCACAGTACATTAATATGTATGTATGTTAATAAATACACTTTAGATATTGACTATCACGGACCTTAATAAATACTGTTTTAAAAAAGTAACACACAGAAGTAATATAGGAAAAATGAGAAGCGAATAGGAGGCAATTTTTAAATAAAGTAATCTTTTTATCGAACTCATACATACATTCCGACTCTAAAATGTCTACAAAATTTTGCGATAATAGATTTAACAGTGCTCTTTACATATCATAAAATGTATTTAAAATGTGTGGGAGGTGCCCGCCCTTTATTTTTTTTCATGCAAACTGTCTCCTGAAAATTACAAACCAAACAAAAAAAAACTTCAGGCAAATCGATTTAGCCGTTCTCAAGTGCTGCGATCACATACATTGACCATTTTATTTTTATATTTTTATTTTTATACATAGATTAAGAAAAAACCGAAAAACCCAAAAAAAGACAACAAAATTTAAAAAAAAAAGTTATGGGAAATAATTTGGGCTGCTGTTTTTCCTAAAATTCTGTTGAATTTGTGTTGTTATGTAAAAGTTAAAAACAGCTTCAGCTATTTTTATACCCTTCACACATGTGGCAGTAACTATATAGATTTGTCAATCCGTTTATAATTTATACAATATTCATTTGCGACCCAATAAAGTATATATGTTATTCTGGACCTTAAACATGGAAAGTAGATTTAACCATGTCCGTCTGTCCGTCTGGCCGTGTGTTGGTTAAAAGCAAGTTTTCGTAGCATAGGTCATAGGTCACCCAGAGTTGTATGTGGTATTAAACTTTGGGAAATATTTCCAGAAAATTGGTATTGAAAACTGACTATATCAATTAATAACCGGCTGAGATGTAAGCAAAACAAGACCACCACCTTTTTTTTGTTCAAAAAAAATTAATATTTTGCAGCTTTTGGATAAATTATAGACATGCTTAAAAAAATTTAACTAATTAGCCCAGAAATTGCAAAAATATAGGCGACTGACCATGATTTCTATGATAAAAAAATCTCCTTTTTTAAGACTTTAACTGCCTTTCGGACATATAAAAATATACATACATACACTTCCTATTACATACCTACACGTAGGTATAAAATGAATATGGTATAAAAGATTTGGCACAGTCAAATATAGCGACCTTACTTGCTAAATTTAAAGCTGGCTTTTACGTTTAAAGTATACTTTAAAACGTCTATAGTATATCAAAGGCATACTTTCAACAAAAATTTACTTTGCGACTTTTAAAGCACACTTTGTTTATGACTATGATTAGGGGCCAATTTATTTTGTTGTTAAATGCAACAAAAATCATGCAGGAAGCATCTTAGTGTTTTTTAAAGTGCTTAAAAATATTTTAGGCCCTAACAGATTTCTTAATGTAAACTCATATTTATACAATAAATAAACCAGGGCTTTAGACATGTTTTATGAGACTAACTACAGCAACAATTATAAGGGTTTTCTTTAACTTGTTCGAATTTTCAGTTTGATTTATCTAAACAATTTTTTTGTCAAGTCAAGGTAAGGTTTAATAAATATTAATAACAAAATTTTAAATGGGAGTTTATTAATTATGTGATTTCGTTTTTAAGCCATTAAAATTTTAAATTATTTTATTAATCCTTTTGATTTTTTTTTTTTAACTTTTAAATTTTATATTTAAAATAATTTTTGTATTATTTCAAAATTCTAAATTATAATTAATTATTTTAAATATTTAGTGAACTTTTAGACCATGTTGTTAAATACAAAAACGCTTAATTAAAGTTGAGAAAAGTAAGCCCTTATATTAAATAAATCAATGTAGTTTTGCCTATGACTGAGAGTAGTAATTCCATGCATTTTTAATAAAGAACAAATTCCTGGGAAAAAAATCCAGCAACAATTAAAGAAAACTATTTTTCAACTAATATTCCGTGTCGTTGTGCTTAAACGTCACATGTCGTATAAAATTCTAGTTTTGTTTTTCTATTTCAAAACTTTATGTTCGACATATATTTTTGTTTTACAATATACAACGAACAACACAGGTTGCGAATCGAGCGCATATGAGCCTCATTAAAATCATGCAAAACTCATTAAAGTTTAAGTCGAAGAGAAAACTTTTGCTGAAATTCATATGAAAATTGTTGCATTTATTAATGCTCTTTATGAAATTTTAAATTTAAAAAAAAAAGACTT
The DNA here is from genome assembly GCA_003055125.1 of Paykullia maculata. Lineage (NCBI taxonomy): Eukaryota > Metazoa > Arthropoda > Insecta > Diptera > Rhinophoridae > Paykullia > Paykullia maculata. The sequence goes on from NDXZ01012269.1 coordinate 3,323, forward strand.
GTATTTTATTGCAATTGTACAAGCAAATAGTAGAGAAATCACTTGAAACGCATTCAAAAAAGACTTAATTTCTCTTCTTAATTAACATTTCAGAAATGTTTACCGCATTAAAGGTGTTTTTAATGATAGTTACATACACAAGATGCCATTAATTTTACATTAAGCTGGGAGAACCTAGCGATTTCAATAGTTACTGTGGCTTTTGGGTTTTCTTTACCATAAATACTTTCTTTCAATGAATTTGGCAAAAAATTTAGATGAATAGAAAATGTCGAATCACAACTGGTTCTTGGTTTCATACATTTAGTAACTTTAAGAGCTTTGTTTTTTGCTTTTTCTGTTTTATGAAGGCATTAAAATCTTACCATAAAAAAATTCATTTAATTTGTAAAAAAGTTTAGGATGTAAATTTTAATAAAAAATTTTAAAATTTTTTTTAACATTTTGATTAAAATTTGAAGAAATTAAATTCTGTTTTTAAAAATGATAGGATATAGGACATTCGAATAATATTTATGTATTAAGCTGAGAGCTTTAACTTATTCTTTTTTTTATACCTTTAAATGGTAGCGCTTTTATATTTTAATATAAAATTGATTAATTTTAATATAAAAGCAGACTAATTAACTAAAACTTTGCAGCACAAAAAAACTCAATACAACTAAAATATGCAAAAAATAAAAAAATCCTAGATTTCAAAGGATAATTAAATTTATTGCAAAAAATGATTCTATTAGACTGGTGTGGTCCACAGCACAAGGCATCAGTAAATGAAATAATAAACATAATTAAAAATACTTCCTCCCTGATGAAAACTTATAGAATTGTTAAGAACTCACAAATTGCGGAAAAAATTACAACAAACAAAATAATTCCAAGAAATAAGCAAATAAATACTACAGACCATCAAACAAATAAAATTAACGGGTCAATAGAATGTCAATACTCGTACCATTATTACCTTAAATATAAAAGGGAAAGAAAATTGAAAGACAAAAAAAATCAATACTCATATCAATTTATTGTTGTGAATTTTGCTAATTTAAGGACAAATAACCATAATAAAAATAATAAAAATAATACCGAAACAAACACTATTATGAAACTGATTGTTAGGAAATCAAATAAATTGCCATATTATCAAAACTTTACAAAAAAGTCAAAGAATAAAAAAAATAATGATGACAACGAGCAGCATAACAACGCCCTTAGTCGCGCCCATCATTAGCACATACATGGCCACTACTTCGACTACAGTGACACCAAATTGGTATAATATGCATGAATTAGCAACCCCTACTCACGGCAACAACATTAACAAAAATAACAACAACAGCAATTTAATGAATCCTTTTAAAAATCTCAACACTACAACGAACCACTCCTCCAGCATCAGCAACAACACATACAACGATTTAAATTACGAAGACGATGACAGTGACAGTGAAGTGTTGGAAACTATCGAATACATTGGCACAATCTTAAGTTTCTATTATATTCCCATTATTGTGGGCACCGGTTCGATTGGCAACATTCTCTCTGTCTTTGTCTTCTTCAAGACAAAACTGTGTAAACTTTCGTCAAGTTTCTATTTGGCCGCTTTGGCCGTAAGCGATACTTGTTTTCTGCTTGGCCTCTTTGCCCAGTGGCTTAATTTCGTCGATATTCACATTTACAATCGAGAATACTTTTGTCAATTCTTTACGTTCTTCAGTAATTTGGCATGTTTTTGTTCGGTCTGGTTTGTGGTTGCCTTTACGGTAGAGCGTTTCATAGCGGTCATGTATCCACTGAGACGCCAAACCATGTGCACCGTTAAAAGAGCAAAAATGGTTTTAGTTGGTTTAACGCTGCTGGGTTGTCTACATTGTGCCCTATTTTGGATTTCATCGACGCCTGTTTACTCACCTAAGCTGGGAACAACGATATGTGATATTAAAAGTGAATACAAGGTAAGTGGAAATTAAGTGTTTAGGGAGTAAAAGAAAAAAAAGGGAGAGAGAGAAGTTGAAATACAGAACAGCGAGAATTTGCTAGAGTCAAACTGTGCTTTCCCGGTTTAACGAATGATATTAGAATTGTTTTAAATATTTGTACAGCAAATGGAACGTCCTTTATTTAGTCTTAAATTGTTAAAAAAAAGTCCGTTTTAATTTTTAAAACCTCAACCATTTTCCGTGCTTTTTTATTCTTTGATCCAATATTATTAGTCTCTTATATAATTTGATTAGTCTTTTCAATTTTTGATTTTTAATTGCACATATGCATATACATATGTATATATATGATTTGAAAGTGATGTCTGTATGTAAAGTAAATACCTCAAAAATTGAATTCTTCAGGATTTAAGACAAAGGCGGTATTTATTTAATATTAAGTAAAGTCCTTTTTAATAAATATCAAAGTAAGGGAAACTTCAAAATCATTTCTTATTGATAATTATTATTTGATAATAATAATAATAAATATAAATTAGTCAAAGTTTTTAAAAGGTAGAATCTAAACAATATATTAATTTTTTATTTAAATTTAAAACATTAAATTAAACTCTATTTCTTCTTATGTAATTATGAATTTTATTATTTGTCCTCACTTGCATCTCTTAAAGTGTGCCATGTGCAAAATAATTATGCCAAAACAAATGTTTGTTATGTGAAATGTCACCTGTTTTTCATAATATCAAAAACATTTAAGTGCAGTCACTTTTTTTAATTTTCACACACCAGTAAAACAAGATCTTTTTTTAATAATTATTTAATTTTAATTATTTTATTGCAATGATGAGGATAATTTAAAAATGTATGCTACTTTCAATTCATTAATAATAAAAGGATTTTCTCGTTTCTAATCAAATAATATTTTACAGAAAGTAATATCCTTTTTAAATAAAAAAATATGTTTAAAAAGCTGTACAGCTTAACTGCAGAGCAGATAATTATGTAAATTTTGAAATTAACATTTGTTTTCATAGGAATAACTTTACATTTAATCATTGCAAAAGCTAAAAAAGGGCATATTTTGCTATTCTGCAGAGGCTTCAAATTATCTTGATGTAAGAAACATTGTTATACCTTTCAATACAGGTAACAAAGGGTATACAAAAGTTTGTCATTCCTTTTGTAATTTCTACAATATTCATTTGCGACCCCATAAAGTATATAAATATATTTTGAATCCTTATAGATAGCGAAGTCGATTTAGCTATATCTGTCTGTTAGTCTGTCCGTCGGTTGAAATCAACTTTTCTCAGCCCCCCGGAGCCGTACGGACCCGTTACTGGTATTAAAGTATCAGAAATTTCCCCGAGATTCTTGCTACTGAAAATCCGACAATTAACTCTTCGTCAAACACATGCTTCAATTGTCACATTCGTAACACATGGGTCTGGCCACTATATATTTTTATATGTTTTTGTGGAGGGTTAACAAGATATTAGCAAAAAAAAATTATTATTTTTACACAAAAATTAATAAAATTGTGGGTTAGACAAACTGGGAAATTTAAAAATAAACTATTTTTTTTACACAAAAATTATTATATATATGTGTAAGGCATGCCTTTTTGGGAAATTTGAAAAAAAATTACTAATTGGCCCAAAATCAGTAAAGATATGGACGAAAAACCTATATTGACTCAAATTAATATCATAAAAAAAATCTAGTTTTCTAAGACTTTAAATACCTTTCGGACATGTAAATACATACGTCCATACATATATATGTATATACATATATACACACATACATACTTACATAAATACACGTAGTTTTTTAATTACAATAACTATTATTTTATTAATTATGTTGTACTAGTTTTTTACTTTTAATACTTTTCTTATTTTCCCCCTTTTTTCTGTACTTTTAACCTCTAGTTTTTATCCATATACGTTTGAGTTTGTAAAAAGTACCGCAAACGTTCATATTCTTATTTTTTAGAGAAGTAATGAATGAAGTTTAAATTATGCCTCTATGTTTTTTGGTTTAGTAATTATTAGGGCCCCAAAAAAATCACCAAAATATAATTTTTATCCGTTTTTATCAACCAGACTCCCAAAGTTCAAAAAAGTACCAGACATTCAGTTATTTTTTAATTTTTGTTTGTATCTTGTTTGGTTTAACAGATATGTATGAGATTGCTGATTTTTTTCATTTTTAAACCAGTGAATATTTGAATTTCTAAATATCCTCTCTTAGTGGATCTTTACAGCAGAAGAAGAACTTACAGTACAAAATACATTGGTCAATCTATCAATCACGTAACTATTCCATACATACATATATAAATGTATATAAATTATTTTAAAAAAACACCACTTTCAGTTGGTTGACTATTAATCACAAAAATAAAAACGTTCTTTTTCTTACGGCTTCGTGTTAAAATTCATGCTTAACTTCGAAAAAAAAAACCCATTAAGCATTAATGCTTGCACACAATACACGTTTTCGCAGACATTTTAATTGTTTTAATTTTACTCAAAACACAAAAGATGTTTTTTTTAAAACCATTTTTACATTTTCATATCTCTGAAAGATCTAGGTTGCTTTTTGTAAAATTTTAAAAATATCACAGACAATATCAAGTCAAATTAATATACATACATACAATTTTACATAGATTTATTTATCGTTGCCACATTTTATAAAAAAAAAAAATATTTCAAACAACACTAAACAAATCCATACGAGTATAAACAAAACAAAATTCAAACACTTGGGAAAATTAAAACGACCCTTATCTTTATATAAACAGGCAAATTTAAAGCAGTTCTTCAGTTTTCAACTTGTTGTCTACTAATTTTCGCAAAAACGATTTTTACTTACTTGTGTGTATGCATGTACATCATATGTATGTATGTATGTATGTATGTATGTTTATATATTTTATTTCATTCGTTTCATTTAATAGGGATTTATTATAGCGTTAAGATTTTTCTGCTAACACATACGTTCACGCATACATTGTATGTAACAAAAAACTACAAAATTTTTTATATATTCCGCAATACCGAATCTTAAATACCCTTCACCAATTTAAAAAGTTTATGTAAAACATTTTAATTTTTAAGGATAAATTATTAATTGCAAAAAACATGTTAATCGAAAATTTACAGAAAAGTTATTTTAAAAAAAGTCTGCATAAAAGTTTTCTCTGATAAAAAAAAATCGATTGAAAATTTTATAGAAAACTAGAAGTATTAAAGTGTTTGAGCAAAAAATCATTTGCAAATATTTATTTAATTTTTAAAAATTAACCGCAACAAAAGGTACTTTTCAAAAATATATTTGTACGTAATAAATACAATTTTAAAATGATAAAATATTTTAAGTTTGTCCTTTAAAAAAAAATCATTTTATTTTTTTCCTTTGTTGATTTGGCTTAATTTTAATACCAAACTGCCTGGGGAAATTAAAAAACAGCGTGAGTGAACTTTATTTGATTCAGCTTAATAGTCTGGCCTTGAAAATGTTGTCTACAGACAGGCAGACATCGCTTAATTGATACAGGAAGTAACAAGGAACCAGAATATATGTATATACTTTGTCTCCAATACATATTCCTTGCATGGTATACACAGAATGACAAACTTATTTATGCTACTGGTGGTAGTGGAGGGTATTAAAATATTCAATGCAACATGTGTTTGTCTAGTTTGAGATAAAAGTCAGTTACAAAGAGTTTTTTTTTCTACTTTAAATTGTACGAATTGTAGGAAAAGTATGAAAAATAAAAGTGAAAATAAAATTGTTTAAACATTTAAAGCCAGGATAGCAAAGATTGCTATACTTTTTGTTTAATATAGATGGACTTGTATTATTTCTACCTTTTTTTTAAATCAAACTTAAAATTAATTTAAAAAAAAATAAATTCATTTTGTTAATTATAAACCATATATTAACAGCCAAACCTAAACAAGAGCGGCAAGCGTTTTTTAGCTTTCAAAAATCCTCATGCCCATAAAATTTGTATAAAGCAATTCGAAATACCGCGGTGGCAACGCTCGACGGTTAGATAATTTAATTTTGACAACGCGTTTAGAAGTAAAGTTTAAGTTTTATTTTTGTTACAAAAAAACTAACTAAAATAAAAGCATATACATACAAGCATACAAACATGCACACATAAATATTTTGACTCTAATAATTTGTTTAATTTGGAATGTTTTCTTTGTTTTAGGACTATATAACGTTACTTAATTATTGGGATACATTTGTTGTATTTGCGGTACCCTTTACAACAATTGCCATTTTGAATACTTTCACCGGATGTACTGTTTGGAAATTTGCCACTGTTAGAAGGACACTAACAATGCAAAAGACGTAAGTTTTTTTGTTTTTATTATTATTTTCTTTTTCAAAAGAAAGCATAATAGTTTATGCACAAACATACACAACATAATAAAAATATTTATAACTTTATTGGAAATGAAAAACAATTTGCATTTTAATAAATGTGTGTCTGATACAAATAAATAAACTCACAAGTAAATATTTTACCTCGTTGCGTCGAATTTTATTTGCCCTTTCTTTTAAAGGATGTTAATTAAAAAAAAAAATTTTTATTTAACGGAGATATCTTCAAAAGGGTTTTTATAAAAACGCTAAAATTGTTAAAAATTTCAGTTTGATAAGTTTGCACGACAATCTAGTCTCGCAAAACTCAAAATATTTGGTGGGCATTAAGTTATTGATCTGTTTTTCGTTCACTTTTAATTCTTCTCATTCTCATTTTTTATTCGAAAATCAAAATTTACCGGCGAAGAATACGCTATACAACCAGAAATGTTAATAGTTGTGGTAATGCAATCA
>NDXZ01012271.1:0-10572 GCA_003055125.1 Paykullia maculata
AATATTGAAAAACGCGCTAACGAAGTAGCGGGTTATAAGCTAGGTATAAATAAAACAAAGTTGCCACCGTCAAACCTTTATGGAATTTTCGTTTGAGATTTATTTGTTATTTAAGTTCTTAAGCTCTTGTTTTAGTATGTATAATGCATTAGTTTGTTCTTTGGTTAATTTAAGGTATAAAATTAATTTATAAAAATACTATAAAAGTAGTATCGTATAAGAGTATATTCGTATAATAAATCAGTATACAGCCATCATTGTTGTTGGAAAATACTGACTTATTTGGTTTTACAATTTGCTTTTAGACCTTTTAAAGTATACCATAGAAGACATATACTCATTATCTTTGACTTCTCTGGAGTATATATGTATGTACATATAAGAAATTAGTATAAGACGGGTATTGTGAAAAATATAATCTTATTTTGTTTAATAATTTGTTTGTTAAACTTGTTTAAGTATAACAAGTATATAAAACCTTGTCACCTGTGGTGAAGGGTATAAAAAGAAATACCTTATTGCTAGAGAACGCATAGATAAATAGTATAAGAGTACATACATACATATGTATAAGAAATCATTATAAGACGGAAATATAGAAAAAGCCTTTTTCTGTTGTACAATTTGTTTAAAGACGTTCTTTGGTATAAAAGTAAATCCTTTAAACACAAGAGAAGTTGTTGGCAAGAAGTAACAAAATTCGTATAAATTTTAAAGAAATGCCACCTTTACTTAGGTATCTTAGTAAAGGTTTGTGATCTAAGTAAATATTGTTTTATTTTCTTTTACTAAACTAGTATTTAAGTTATAATTAATGCTTAAATACTAGTCTCGCCTTTTACATATTTTCACACTTAATTAGTTTTTTTTTTTGTTACACATATTGACTTTTTAAAGCTAAGTCTTGTTTACAATGCAACACTACTCGTGTGTGAGATGTAAATTGTTTTCAAATATTTTATAAAAAAAAAAAAAAATTTTCAAGAATTTTTTAAAGAATTTCTTTGTTTAATGCTGGAGCAGTTTTTTTTTAATTTTATAGTATTTAACTTTGCTGGTACTTTTAGGAATTTTCTAGGTGTAAAAATTAAAATGAAGTAACTTCCGATGCAACATCATTAAATTAAATACAGCAAAAGGCTGCAAGGTAAAGGAAACCGACAACTTTTGTTTTTTGTGTTAATTTTATTTGTTCTAATAATGTGTGGTATTTGGCAGCGTCACTTGCAATAGCAGCACAGACTAGGAACTTGGCAAAGAATTTGTTGGTAGAATGACAGCCAGAAGTAAATGCTGTTTTAAAATTTTGGAAAGGGGAAGGGAAAAGAAGAAGAGTAAATTAAATAATATGCAAATAAGAAAAAGAAAATGTAAGAAAAATGTTTAAGGATTTTTTTTTAATTAAAAAGGAAGAAATATTGTTCCCTTTTTTAAAAGGGTTAACGTTATAGAAAAGTAAAATTTTTAATAACCCAGCGATTTTTTAAAATTATTAAAAAAATATTTATTTAAAAAAATTTGCATAAAATCCCTAATCAATTTTGATAATTTCTTGAAAATATATGAATTAAAGTTTCTTTACAGGTTTCAATCAATTATCTTAACTGAGTTTTTATTTATAGAAAATTTCTAAAAACTTCTCTGTTTAAAGAAAATTGTTTTTTCAGTGTAATTTTTGTTATAATTTTTTTATCTCCCTTTAAAAACTGTTTTAATAGTTTAAATTCCCTTTTTTACTATTTTTTTTTGTGAACTTTTGCTACTAAATAAATAATTTGCATAAAAAAAGGAAATAAAAAATCAAATTTTTCACAACTTTAATAAATAAGTCTTTAAATATTTACTAAAGTGTAATAAAAGTATTTAAATCATACAACAAGTTGTGCTGGAAAAATAAAGATGACTCCCACGCGTCATGTCAAATAAAGAAAAGGGGAGAAATAGAAAAGGTAAAGGAAATTAGGTTCTATTGCTTCTATATTTATGGTTGTTTTTATTTTTACAAAGAAAGAGATCTAAAGTTACAAGCAGTACACAGAACGGTAGGCGAGAAAATAAATATAATATGAATTGTTTTGAATTTGTAGAGTTGTCCACATCTTCTATGAAAATAAGTTGCATTGTGTTAGTAATTAATGTTTTCTGCAATGCGTTTCTGCAAAGTTCATATGAAAGGTGACGTCAATACCAAGATTTTATGTATAAACGGTCTCTGTATGTGTATTGGTTCATAAGTTATAGCCATAGTGAACACTGCATTCATTTTGAAATATTTAAAAATATTTGAGTTAATATTTTGAAAAACTGAAATACAATTCGTTTTTAAATTCATTACAATTCGATTTTAATCAAACCATTAATTTAATTTATATACTTAGCTATTGTAAATCACATCTTCGGGGATCTATGAAATAAATTATATTTAAACACATCATTACAATAAAATCACTGACTTAAATGAATTCGAATTGATTTTTTTATTTTCTTTTTTGCTCTACGAAGTTTGTGTATAAAAACTTTACAATGAATTATTAGAACACATAAACAAGGTTTTGCCTTTTAAAAACCTTGTTTCGATGTTTAAAAAGGCTTTTTTTAAATCTGACTTAAAATTTAATAAAGTTTTTAATTTATTTTCTATAACTTTTTTTTTTACCTTTTAAAAAGAAATCACTTAAAACATAACAGAACTCATCTTAAGATAAACTTTAATACACCAACTTGTTTTATATACCTACTGTTTTTATTTGTATTTAAATTCGATTTAAAATTTTTAAAGTGTTACCCATTACTTTAATTATTTATTCATTCAGCTCCACTGTTTCTTATACTTAAAACCTCTTTACATCGTGGGCATCATAAAAAAAACGTTTGTTTTTGTTGTTGATGGGACAAGGTCTACAAGTACAGTGTAGGTATGTCTTCTTCAAAGCAGACATACCTACACTTGTAAAAACTAACCAACAACATATAATAATACTTCTTGTACTTGTACGGTTTTTAAGTGTTAAACACCAGTAGTTGTATTTTAAAATGTTGAGAACAAAAACAACCACTAAAAGAAATTTCCTAATAATCATAAAAACATCAACTTGAAAAGAGTGGAGTTCCTAGGAAACATTAACACAAAAAGTATGTTAAAGCCAAGTTTTATTTTTTTTTAAATGAAAGTTTAAAGACATTAAAACCCAAGTAAAACAAACCAAAAACAAGAGATTTTAGGTAGATGTTAGACTTTAGTTGAAAATAAATCAGAAATTGTAATAGAAAAGAGGAAAACATGGTTGTAGTTAATTAAACAGTTTGGGTGGTTTTCTAAAGAATCTTTTTAATTTTTCTTTTAATTTGAATTTGGTGTAAAGGTGTAAAAAAAATGTTGTGTTTTATTTAATAAAAAATTTTAAAAGTCTTCTTGTTTAATTTGGTATAAAAATCAAAATTTGTTCTTAAAATGTATTGAAAGTTGACAGCAGTATTTTGAACATCTTAAACTTGTTCAAAATAATTCTGTGTTAACGAATCTTAGCCCTATATTAATAAACATTTTTATGAAAAATTTATTTTAGAAACTTTAAATAGAAATTTTGCCTTAAAAAGTTTTAATAACTTGAAATATATTATTAGATTATTAACATACCGTCTTGACTAGCCATCGTCATGTTCAGCCATTGAACAAGAACATAATAACGACTCGTCTGGACCGTTGCTGTTCGTGTTTTGTTCTTGTTCGGCCATAGTTGCCTGAGCATTTGTTCGACCAACGATGCCAGGGCATGAAATGTAATTTTAAGTTTGACGTTTTATTGATTATGAAAGAAAAGCTATAAAAAGCTTAAAAAATAAATTTTCAAGACATTACATTTGTTAAACATGTATAAAAATGTTAAATTGTATAAAATGTATTTAAAAAAATCGTGTAAAATTAATAAACACCACGAAACAACACCGATGAAAATCAGAAAATTATGATTAGGCAAGGCATGAACATCAGCACGTTCTCTCCATATGTCGAAATGTAAACAAACTTTTTACAGCTATTTTGCCGACGATTTGTTCATGTACGAACATATTTCTGGCTCGTTAAGACGTAGTGTAAGGATTCAATTTTCTTTCTAAACACTGCACAGTAGTTGCGCCCATATGACAAAAATAAAAATATTGTCTTAATATATTGGGCTTGTAGCGAAATAAGTAGTCGCTAATCTCATCAAATTTCTCTATTCTGAATTTGTTTTGATAATTTCTAACGGTAATTTTGATATGTAAACAACTAAAGTGTGAATTTGCATAAAAGTAAAAAGTCGATTAAACGAACTAGGAAAGTGAAATTCAAATTGTTAAAATACATTTAATAAAAGAGCCTGAATAATATTATTAAAAATGGATATTAATGTGATTGGTATTAGCATTGTTTTTAAAAAATAATAATAAAATAAATTGTGTTGTGGTAATATACAGATTTTGAAAAGATATTTTTTTTTCATGGTTTGCTAATCTCCGTAAAAATTATTAAGAGTTAAAGTTAGTTTTCCAATCAAAACCAATGACCGAATTGGTTTGTTAATGTTAACACATATATATAGTTTAGGATTATGTTTGATTCAAGTGCAGTTTTTTGCAGTTTTTTTTTATCTATTTAATATACTAACTCAACCTCTTTGTTTAAAGTGTTTTTAGAACTTGTGATGTATGTACATTATTGTGTAAATATGCCAATTCTCTAGAAAATGCAATTGACAGAGTTTCAGCCCAATCGGATAACGCTAACACGTGCCCCATTGAGGATGAAGTTGGAAAAAACAGGGATTTTTCACAAAAATTCGTATTTCTGTGTCCGTACAACCGAAACCATTAATTCTAGGAACTTGACTCGAGTCTTATTTTGTAGGAAATTCTATTTTTATTAATTTTAATTTTGATAACTTTGTTCCTTATACCAATAGAGAAAGAGATATTTAGCATTTATCAGGCAACGCCGCACAGTGACCTATTTCATATAACGACTGGCCATAAATAAAAGGAGTTATTGTAAAGAGTTGAAATTTGGTCCACATATTTAGGTTAACAAAGTATAATCAAATTTGAAATTTCAAAAATTTCGGAGAAAGGATTCGTGTCCTTCCCATATATCCTGATATTAAAAAATGTCATAAAAGGTTGAACAAATTTTCGAACTTCATGAAATTTTGTATAGTCATTGGATCTTATATTCTTAATGATTTTTACCAAATTTGATCAAAATCAGATCAAGGACACGCAAAACTCAAAAATGTCCTTTTTCAAAAAACTTAAAAAAAGTGGAAAAAAAAATTCTTAAATTAATTCCGTACACAAAACACTTATAGTAAGCTCAATGTGTCCATAAAATGTTTTCCAATTCGGTGCAAGGACATGTTCACCTCCCATATATATATCCTTAAACTAGAAACTCATTCTCAATATCTTATTAACATAAATGGGAAAAAATGGCAGTAGAGGCAAGTGACTACGCCCATTTTATCAGGATATCGTGTTAATATTATTAAAAATATACTGTGTAAATTTCAAGATGATATCTTTATTCCAACTATTTTTGTCGCTCTCCTTCATACAACTGCAACCACTGTGCACTGTGACGTATGATTGATATTAATTCTGAAAAATTCTATTAATTAACTAATAACTTTTACCATATAAAACTAAAATAAAAATTTATTTAATTTATTTCTTTAGTAGATTTCAATATTCAAATAAATCTCATAAATTATATATCTCACTAAAAGTAAATTCTTTTTAAGCTGATATCAATCTGCAATAATTATTAGATTACTTTAATATAAATTAATCAAGTGTCATGCAAAATATATTTAATGGATTGCTGTTGGTTTTCAAATACTAAAAAATTTTCTTAATTCATTTTGTTGTTAAGTATAAAATCATTTAAATTAAGTCTTTTTTTTAACGAAAATATCCAACGCTATAGACCATGACCTTATTCTGTTGCAATAATACAAACTAGACAATAACAAGTTTGAATTAATTGTTATTATTTTTTGTTTATGCTTTTAACGATCAATAATAAGAGATTTATTTTTGGTTTAAGTGTGATTTTATTTATTAGAACAACTTGAACACATAATCTGTATGTCTTTTAATTGGTTAATTCTTGACTGCAAAATCTAAAAGAAAAAAATCTTTGACACCTCAATTAATCTGTTCTTTTGGCCATGATTTTGTTTGGCGTATTTTAGATTTATTAGGCAGCAAGTATGTCGTAGAACTAACTTGACATTGAATAATAAGCAGGCCAGAGAAGTGGAACATTTGTAATAAAAAAACTTTGAAATTTAATTTTTTTTGACTACATTGTCTGAAAAGTTTGCCTATTTTTAGATCAATTTTGTTTTAAATATTTTTCTGACTTCAAACTATAATGTTAATTAAATCTGGCACTTTAGTTTTTTTTCAATGGAACTTATACTTTTTTAAAAGGAAATCGTACATATTCCAACGTGCTCAGTCTTGTGTCATTTACCACAACGTCTTTGTAAGTCATTGTTGTTGTTTTTGATGCAAATTTAAATGTTTATTTATGACAATCTTGTTATGAAGGTCTGAAGTCTGACAGTCTTGCAACTTTTAAATGTCTTGCCAAAATGACAAAAATAAAAATAAAAAAAACTTTAACTTCAACAAAAAAGTGAAGGTTATGAATGTATTTAATTTAATGTGCAACATAAATTTCTTCTTAAAACTTAATCGTAGGACAAACTCTTTTTTTATTTTTATTTTTTGCTAAATAGTAATAAAAAATTATTTTTTTTAGGTTTAAAAATAAATTGCCATCCAAATTTTTAAATTGAAAGTGTAACTTTTGTTTAAAGTGGTTTTACCGGTTAATATTACTTTTTTTTTTGCAAATTTTGTTGCTTTGACCTTTAGGCAACATGTGTTGGTTATTTTGTATCAACAATAAACGTGAGTTTTTGTTTTGGTAAATAATTTAAAATATTTGAAAGTGAATGTTTTTTATTTAAATTAAATTTGAGAAAAAATTTTTGTTTTAATTTAAAGGATATTTTGTTATTTTACACTCTCACTGCCACGGAATTTTTAAGCCTTTTTTTTAACAGGTCTTTGTCAGTCAAAAATGTCTGACATAAATTAACTACAAAGTTGTTTTGTCAGACACTTCGACCTGACAAAGAGCTATTTAAAAGTTGCCTTGTCAGACACCCTTAGAGATATTTTATAGAGTCTGACGGTAATTATAGAAAAATCAAGAAAAATTTTAAAGCTAGAGCTGAACATTTCTGATTTTCCAAGGTATATAAAAATGCACTAAGAGAACAAAAATTAATTTTTATTAGCATAGAATGAGTGCAACTGCGAAAAATTGATGCGGTGTCAGTGAACATTTAGTTATGTCGCGCCTTTTTGACTGATGCACATAGGGTTATTTTGCCGATAAAGCCGGACATCATTTTCTTTTTAACTTTATATTGCTTCTTAAAAGTTATTCAGTACTCTAAGATCAATGAAACTTGGCAGAAATATGTGTCATAGTCATAGCCTAATAAAGCTTAAAAATAAGAAAAATCGGATTGAGGGGAAAAAAGTTTTCCTAAGAAGAACTAATCCTACCTCTGAAAAATTCAACTTTTTTTAAATTTTCCTATACTTTTGTTTAGAAAATGCATCTTTTATCGTCAGCATAAGTTTATGGGTAAAAAGAGGTATCCCCATGAATCCACCCCCCCACGGATAGACTCTGTAAAAATTTAATTTTTTTTTTGCTAATTTCCACAAAATATTTATATTTCTATGCAAAATGAGCAAAAACAGAAAAAAGGTGAAATTTTCAAAAAATCATTTAAAAAATGGCGCAAAAACGCGCAATGTTTTTTTTTACTCTAATAGTAGAGATTTAAAATTTTATCGTGATGTAGAACATTTGTAAGATCGCGACTGCCCTAACTTTCAAAAACCTTTTGATGTTTTTTTTTCTTAAAAAGTGAACAAAAAAAACTGTTTTGTTAATTTTAAACGAATTTTTATATAAAAAAAAATTGAAAAAATTTTTTTTTTTAAATTATAAGCAGCTGTTAATTTAGTCTTTCACAGAAAAAAGAAATCAATTTTAAATCTTTATTTATCCATTTAGCCAAATCTTCATCTTCATTTAGCCACAAAAAAATATATTGTAAACCTCTTAAAGCCGTAAAAAGTCAATAAGTACCCATCCAATTTGTGTTTGTATTTATTATTTGCCTTTCTAAAGCAACAAGATTTAATATCTTATGAATTACAGCATTAGAATCAGATTAGTTATTACTCAATTTACTCAACTTTCTTGACTTAAACATTGTCCCAAAACGACAAATCTCAAGCAAAAGTCTTAAAAACTCACTAAACGATGCAAAATTTTGTTGTCTGTCGAGCTGCGTACTTAAATTTTTTACATTTCCTTAATTTCACTTTTGACCAAATGTCCGGCTAGTGTGCCAAAATACCCCTCTGTGTGACGTGGCAGTAAGTGTTAAATAACCAGAGCGTATGAGTAATATTATTTATTAAAAAATGTAATAATAATTTCTTTAATTTGTCGATTTTTACAAAATTGAAATTGTTTTTGGTAACTCTAAAAAACGGGTTTTTTCGTTTTTTTTTTCAAATGGTTAAATAAAAAAGTATTGAAATGTTACAATAATAAAATTGACTAAACTAAACTTAAAAAAAAGTTTTATAATTGTTTTACATTAATTTTCGCGTAGTTTTGCAGACATCATTTGTTATCAAGATATCAAAATGGCAAATATTTTGTTTTTTATACATAGAAATTTAAGACATGCAATTTTATTTAAATGTTAACACTTTTAAATATATAACAGCAACTTGGTGGCAAATGAAGTTTTTCCTTAAGTTTTGTTCATTTACAAGAAAACGGATCAGTAAATGACTTGAAATAATTTTGTTTCTAATCAAGCTTTGTTTTATTTAATATCTCAAATTTTTTCCTAAGAAATATTGTTAAACATAACCATAACTCTTATTAAACACCCACATAAATTTAACAAAAACTGGTAGCAAATAATAAAAAATTACAACAAAATAAGGTCAATTGACTGCAAACCATCTAAAGTAAGTAGAAGACCAAACATCCAACCAACCAGCCAACCAAGTCATTATTAGACAAACATCGATCTAAAACAACTTCTGTGATAAGTCTGGTTTAGCTACGAGTAATTTCAGTTAAACATACACACACACACACACGAATACATTTAAAATTTAACCTAAACAGGCAACAAACTAGTTTAAATGAAAAAAAAATAGTAAACAGTTTTTACTCTAGTTTTTGGCACCATAATTATAGCAGCAACAAATAGAAATTCTAAAAATAAATCTTTTTCCTAACTCTGTGGTCATCATCCAGAACAACAACATAAACAACAACAACAACAGCGATTGTATTAACTTGTTATTACATGAAAAATAACAAAAACAGCAGTAACAAACTTGTCATTAAAAAGCAGAAGCAACAAAACAAAACAAAAAATAGATTAGATTTTTGCTTAATTTAACCTCATAAAAGGTATGTACAGAAGAGAGATATAGTAAAAAAGATTATACAAAATAAAAACAAACACCAAAAAAAAGAAAAGAAAATTACCGTAAAACACAAACACATGCAAACATATAATATGTTTTTCCTTTTCAGGTATAAATGTGCTTGTAATAAATACTATTGCATGGCATTTTGAAATACAAATTGTAAAAAATTCTTTATTAGAATTAAAGCAGCAAAGAAATAACTGCATTATGCCAGGGTGAAAGAAAGAGAGAGAGAGAGAGAGTATTTTAGAAACAGTTGTAGTAAGAGTACAATGAAACTAATATTTCCCTCACTTATTACGTTAACTTGTGATTATGATTTGTTATTTTTGTATAGTTTTTGTTCTTGCCTCTAGAATTACGTTCATTATACAGAACAAAAACATGTTGTTGTAAATAATAATAATTGTCATTTGTAAAGGAAATTTTTTTGAAGCGTAATAAGCTGCCACATTTGATAATTATTTAAAAGTTTGTTTTGCTTACAAAATGTTTCACGTATGTATGCACATATGGATGTACATACATATATTAATGATATTATAATTTTACTAATTGCAACAATTAGAGAATTTGGAGAAATAATTTTTCAAACTAGATAATTTATCGGGCTTTGGTAAAAGCTATTTAAAAATAGATAGTTTATAAAAATTTTCAAAAGACTTTATTAATTTTTTTTTTTAAACAGGAAAAAATGATTTTTAAAATTTGTAAAAAAGACAAATTTTTCGAAAATGAAAAGAAAAGTTCAAACACTTTAGAACACTTTTTGTTAAAAAAATAAAATGTTGGAAATGTCAACCACAGCCAAAAAATTCAAAGTCTAAAAAAGCATGTTATTTTAACATATTTGTATAGGGAATTTATCAAATTTAACTAATGTAAACAAATTTAACATTTATTCATAACCCATTTTGAAAGATTCGAATGCAAAGTCGGGAAAGTTTGGGAAATGGGACTTTCATCAAAGGTGCACGC
>NDXZ01012274.1:0-12445 GCA_003055125.1 Paykullia maculata
AATTTACTAATATACACACATAGAGAACGAAGTGAAGGGTATATAAAATTCGGTATAGCCGAATATAGCGCTCTTACTAGTTTAAACTTTCAGTTGTAGTTTTTTGAAATTTTCAGTTAAATTATTTGTTTACTTGTTTTGTTTGCTGCAGCCAACTTTACTTTAAACGCGTTGTCAAAATTGGATTATCCAACCGTCGTGCGTTGCCGCCACTGTATTTCGGTTTGCTTTATAAAAATTGTATGGGCATGAGGATTATTGACAGCTAAAAAACGCTTGCCGCCCTTGTTTAGGTTTGGCTGTAAGTAAAGTGAAAAATCTAATTACGGTGATTAACCAGAAAGGGAACGGTAGTTAACTTCTGATCTACTGATTGGATTGTGTAGAGAAAACTTTATAGAAAACCCAAGCTTTTAGCAAAAACATTTTTTCTGTTAGAATACATTATAAGCTAAAGAGTATCGAAAGAGATATAAACTACAATTTTACCCCAAATACTTTAAAACTAGCTGTTAACTGTTAACTTTTTAGTGCAAGATTAGTAAGGATTCACATTTTCAGAATGCCTTGCTTTCCTTCTACGCTTCTTTGATACATTGCTATGTAATCGGATCAGCAGCTTGAAAGACATATATCCATTACCACTATTTTGTTGTTGTTGATTGGTCCCACTGTATGTTGATACGACGAAGTGTTACTGTGTCTGAATCTACTTTTAGAAAGTAGATTACGAATTTTTAAGAATTAAGTAAATTTATAATGGAATTTTTCAAGTTTTACGCTATGGACACCTAGTCAAACATTTTACGAAAAAAACCGTAATGACTAAAAAGTAAATTCGTTTATTTTTTTAAAAAAGGTATCTTTAACAATGTGAAAATTTTTTGTTTGCTCCTCAAAAGCTCTGTTTAAAGTAAACAGCGTCAAACAATTTGTTTGCTAGAAAAAGTGAAAACGCTTCTTTAGGCAAATATTCGACTAATGTGACCGTAGCTTTAATCTTATAATAGATATTAAAAAAAAAATATCAAGTGTTTGTCTGTTTTGTATTAATGATTATTTATTGAAAATGCAGTTAATTTTTACTTAATGTTAATTATAAATAAATTAAAATGTTATATAGAAATATTTATTGATACACAAGACAAAAGCCAGGTTGAAGGTTCTAAAACTCCTTTACTTTTTCAAAACGCCGATGCAAATGGACTAACTATATTATAAGTTTTAGCATCATTAACTCTACAAATCCATACATACAATTTTCTATTGTTAGTAGATTTACTACACAACTTTAACCAATGAATTTGAAAACAACATTAGTAAAAGTTAGTTGAAAAATTTTGAAAAATTAAATTAATTAAATTTGAATATAAAAATTTTTAATATTTTTAAAATACCTAAAAGAAAAATAAATTATTTGTAAAATATGGCGTATACTTAGGGAAATTTTGGTAATTACTTGTAACTATAATTTTTAATATTTTTATTTAAAAAATTTACTGGGTTTTAAGCTAAAGAGCTTTAGGCCTTTTTCCCGTTTAAAGGAACAAGTGCTTGAAGTTGGACAACATGGATAGTTGTTTAATTTTCTATTATTTATTTTATTTAAAAATATGGTTTTTTTGGTTTAAAAACAAAGATATTGAAAAAGGACGTAAAGATTGTAAACAATAGAAGACTTAGAGATAGGGACAGAGAGAGTGAGATAGAGAGAGAAACAGAGAGAAAAAAGACATTTTGAATTATTTGAGTTTATATATATTTTAATAATATATATAAAAAGAACATATTAAAACACATATACACATATAAAAGGAGACACATTTATTAAATATTATAAATAAGGATTAATTATAACTATACAAGTATCTAGACAAATCTTTAACTCCCAAGTTGTACTATTTAAAGAATTGAAGTTTGTCTAAATATTAATGGAATTGTTTTTACAAATTATACATACCTTTAAGAGCCTTTTGCATTTCTTCCATATGAGTCACCCATTCTGGTTTGCGATAATCCTTAGAGCCAACAATACCTAAAGTTGCAAACAATTTTTGGAGAAAAAATTTCATAAAAAAAATCAAAGAATTAATATCGGAATTTCAACGATTTTTTTAGGTGTGTTTAAGTTTTTTTTAAATTAAACAAAGTATGTACTTTAGGTATTCCTTAACATGTAATCAGTGTAAAAGACTAGTGTAAAAATATTTCTAGATTTGTTTAGGGGATAGGAAATTATATACAAGGTAATTAGGGAAAAATTAAGGTTAAAAAAATTCTCTGTTGAAAAAGCTGTAAATAAATTATTATTACAAATTAAATTAAAATAATTAATATCTATTGACAACCTGTAAAAGAGTTGAGTTATAACTTTGTAACGGTAAATACCTTCAACTGAAAACAGAGCCGTTGTTACTGCTATGCCCAATGGATTGTGGGCCTCAAAACTAATTGTACCCACATCATCGGGATATACGTTATTGATGACCAGCACAGATGTGCCATCTTCGAAATTTTCGATTTGATATTCTTCGGAAGCAAAGATTTCTTCGCCATCACGCAACCATTTAACTTTTGGCTTCGGTTTGCCGATAACCTTAACTTCTAGTTTCGGTAATTCACCCTCTTTGGGTTCGATTTTTTCAGGTAGTTTCTTAACTATTTTCGGTGGTTGTTCGTCGATCGAGATCGTCTAAAATATTTTCAAAGTAATATATTATTTAGGATCTTACTATCTTAAATTGAATTCACTACTTTTTAGCAAAAATATGCCTACAAATAAATTTTTATTTAAAAATATTCACTCAAAAGAGATTATTTTTTATATAAAATGTTTTTTTTCTTCTTAAATCTACTTAAAATTTGATTTGTTGCATTGAATTAAGTAATGCAAAAAAATTTAAAATAATTGATTACATTCGGATACGATTTTTTTCGAACGTTGATTTTGACTCATATGTTTATTTTTGATACAAACACAAAACAAATTTTTATTCAAAACAGATTCTCAGATTCAAGTTTTTACCCCCGACTTAATAAAAAATCCCGACTTGAGAATACATTTCTGCAAAATTTAGTTTCCACTTGCCGAAGAAAACCTGACCATAGGCTTATTAAAAATTGTAGTGTGTGTATGATCAGTGGCTTAAAAGAAACGTATTTATTATAATAATTTTTGAGACCGGCCCTACATATGGTATGACTGGTACAAGTATTTTGGCAATCTGTTTGGAACACATTTAATTAATTGTTAAGGGTTTCTTAAATTTTAGCTCTTTGTCTGTCCGTTTGTTGCAAGCTCAAACTAAAGAACCTAGGAGAAAGGAATGAAATTTGTCTGCAATATTTATCAGAACATCAGAAATGTTTTATATGAAAACGGTTTAAGATTTAAATCTATAAAAATTGACTCTCCACAGTATTTCTTTAAGTTTATTGTAAATTTAAAAAGTAATGTGCTACACTGAAATTTCACACATTATTTATTACAACTATAATGTTTATTTTAATATTGTCTATATGGGCAAAGATTTAAGACGTGTATAGTTCTATAATTCTCTTTCAGATATTAAAGTATATTAATTAGAAATACTTCCTACTTTAAATTTTATCCATTTAAGTATTGAACTATACAATATTGGTAGGAGGAAGACAAAATTTGGCACAGCCGAAGGCAGCGTTTCTTCTTGTTATTATACCCTTCACCTAAGGTAACAAGGGTATAAGTATATAAGTTTGTCATTCCGTTTGTAATTTCTACAATATTCATTTGCGACCCCATAAAGTATATCCTTATATATAGGGAAGTCGATTTAGCCATGTCCGTCTGTCTGTCTGTCTGTTGAACTCCGATGACGTACGGACGTTTTATTGGTATCAAACGATCAGAAATTTTCCTGAGATTTTTGCTATTGAAACCCAGTAAAATCGCTTAATAACTGACCGAGATATAAGCCAAAAAAGATGACTACCGTCTGTTGAAATCAAGTTTTCTCAGCCCCCCGATGTTGTACGGACGCGTTATTGGTATCAAACAATCAGAAATTAGACATGCCTTTTGAGAAATAAAAAAAAAAATTTCGAGCTATAAGCAAACACATTTTTTTTCGAGATATAGGCAAAACATTTTTTTTTTTACGGAAATACACGTAGTGAAGGGTATATAAGATTTGGCACCGCCAAATATGGCGCTCTTACTTGTTTTTTAAACGGTCTGTCATATTAGGAAGTTTTAAAAATGTTTAATATTATTTTTTAGATATATAAACTTAATATGTATTATTTTTACCTTATCCTGAAGATCTTCGTCCGATGCTGATAGTCCTGTGATTTCAGAATCGGGGATATATTCAAATGCTGAAAATGTTACATAAAACTAAAATTAATAAAACTCTCACCTAAAAATCTTAACACAGAACGTGTTAACATGCCATAAAACTAATAACTACAATTAAGAATATGAGTAATTATAAACTAAAATACGTAGATATCGTGGATTAGAGAGAAAACGTGGTAAAAAAAAAAACAAAACAAGTCGTAAGTGTATTTAGAAGGTAAAATATCATGCTTTTTATATCAACTAATCTACTAGAGAGATCTAACCCAAAGTTAGTATGTGAATATTTAATTAAAGATAAATGCGTTATTAGGTAGAAGACATTGTACAAATTTTGTTCAGCGTAGTTTTTTTTATTTTATTTTTTAATTTGGGTTAGGTATTTTATTCTTTTTGTGTTTTTAGTGTATTGGCAATAGTGTGTTACTAGTAGTGGCAGAGAAAAACAGCAGTTTTGTTGGCCAGAGAGTAGAGCAGATTGATTTGTATATACCTTGAATGCTGACTGTTGTCTTTGTTACAGTTTCACCAATTTTATTTGTGGCCACACATTTGTATTCACCACCATTTTCGGGAAAAACTTCGGTTATTTGCAGTTGACAGTTGCCTTGGGCATCTTGTATGACAAGAGTTTCTTTGTTTTCAACAATCTTTTCATTGTTCTGATACCACTCAACTTTGGGTATGGGCTTGCCAACCACCTTGCAGTTGAGCTCTAGGACATCTCCGTCCATAACTTCAATTGGTTCGATTAATTCTTGGACAAAATGTGGTGATTCAAATTCTTCAACTTCTTCGCGGGGTGCATCTTTTAATAGATGCACAGTAGCTGTTGAGGTTACAGAACCACCAACGTTTTCGGCGCGGCAGGTATAGGGACCAGTATATTTCTTCTCAAAGTTGGATATTAACAAGGTGGACTTGTTGGCTTGTGAGACTATGCGATAATCTGTGGAACTCTTAATGGGTTCGTTGTGCAGAAACCATTGAAATGAGGAAAGAGGTTCGGATTCTACTATAGCTTCGAGGATAGCAACCTCATTTTCGCCAAAATATTTAGTTTGCAAGGGCTTAATAAAACGTGGTGGTTTTATTTCTTTGTTTTGTGGTTCAGCGGTGACCATGACAGAACCGGAGGACTTAGCCTCTCCTATTTTATTCTTGGCTGCTACTTCATACTTGCCGGTACGTTTGCGTGTCATATTTTTAATCTTAATGGTAGTGTTGGTCTCTGTTGTTTCGATTGTAATATCTTCATTAATCTGAATTTCGCGACCATTACGGAACCATATTATCTCAGGCTTCGGTAAGCCATCATATTTGGCCTCGAATAATAATGTTCCTCCATGTGGTATAATCAAGGCATTTAGAGGAGTAACAGATGGGGCTTTAAGTAATTCCTTAGGCTGATCTTCATCAACACGACTTAAGATATTGGCGTTACCGATAGCACGTCCAAATTGATTTTGAGCTTGTATTGAATAGATGACTGCTTCGTTGGGTGTTGGGTTAATAACTTCTAAGGCCACATCGCCGGTCTTTTCGTCATAAAACATTTGTACATTCTCACTGGGTTCCACCTCTTCAATGCCGCGGTACCATTTGATATTAGGCTTAGGTTTACCGGTTACCTGACAAGTTACATGAACCTTAAGACGTTCTGGTTGTTTTTCCTCAATGAACTCGATTTTCAAGGGTTTGGTGAATTGGGGTGCGATACCTTGTTCTTTTTCTAAATGTACATAATAATAGTGTGTGAAAAGTGAATTAGAATACAAAAAAGTACAGTGGACTATACAGGGAGTTTGTAACACAACTTACAGGACTTTGAAACACTTTAAAAGAAATATAAATATTTACAAATTTAACAATTTCTAAAGCTTACATTAGTTTTACAAACATAATACCCAGAAATTTACAAGAAATCTATTTAGTCAATTTAAAAAATTGCCTGTAAATTCCTTTCGAATAACTTTTGATCACCATTAAACTTACCCAAAACAATATTGGTACGTGTGGTTGCTACACCAGCCTCGTTTTTAGCTTCACATGTATAAATTCCAACATCACTGGGTGTTACTTTGGCGATTTTTAATTTAGCAACATTCTCGACCATATAAAACTCGTATTTCTCTGATGCAAACAGTAACATGTCATTGAAGTACCAATTGATTTCAGGAAAGGGTATACCTTCAACTTTACACTCTAGTATAGTTGGTTCTTCGGGTACACACATACGTGGTCGTAACTTTTCTGTGATTCGAGGTGGTTTAATTTCCTTCTTTTTCTTTTTGACGACTTTGCGTGCTTTTCCAACTACTTCAGAAGTAGTGGTTTCTTCCTGTTGTCTAATTGGTTCCTCTTCAACGATTTCTTCATCGACAACCTTATCTAAACCTTCTTGGACCCGTTTTTGTGTTATCAGTTCTAATTCGGGTAAGGGTTGACTGTCGTCCATAAGGATGCGACGTCTGTCTTTCTTGACAATGTTGGATGTGACCTTCATTTCAACATTACGTTTGACTTCATCTACATCAACTTCAATTAGTTGTTCTGTGGTTATAAATTGAGGTCGAGTGTCTTCGGGTTTCTTGGTGAGCAATATGGTCTTTTGTGATACTTCTTGAGATATTTCTTCCTCTAGTAACATGTCTTCTGCATCAATGACTGTAGCATCCAAAAGTTGGGGTTGTTCTTCGAACGACACTGATTTGAGTCGCTTAGTGCGCTTCTTGTGAGCCTTTTGTTTGGATGCAGGTAGCTCTTCAGTGGGTACTACCTCTTCTTCAGGTAGAATTTGTTCTGAAACAGCCACTTCTTTAACATTATCAATGGGAATTTCTTCGACTTGATCTTCTTCGGCGATAGGTTCAGCAAAAGGCTCTGCGATTTCTTCAGAAACTTCATCGACGGATGTTGTACCCTTTTGCAACTTAGGTTTTTTCTTCTTTTTTGGTTTGTCTCTAATTGGCTTTTCTTCCTCGACAAATGGAACAGGTTTAATTTCAAACTCTTTTTCTGCTGAAGGTTCTTTTTCTTCTGACTTCAGTTCAGGAGCCGGTATTACCTTTTGAGGTTTCTCTGGTTCATCTTTGGGTCTAGCTGGTACTGGTTTTAATTTGACTTCTTCTGGTTGTTCGTCTGGCAATGGATGACGTTTACCTGTAGGCCATTGTTTTTCTTCTACAGCTTCCTCCACTGGCTTCTTCTTTTCACCTCGTTTCCATGGTACTTCAGGTAGCTGTTCTTCAACTTTAGGCTCTTTTTCCAAATCAATATGTTCAGCAGTTTCAAGTTCAACTGGCACAGCATCTGGAATCTCAGGAAGATCTTTGTGCTTGGGTTTTTTAATCTTTTTAACTTTCTTTTGCTCTTCAATTATAACTTCATCTTCAAGTTTTTCTACGTGTTGCAATACAACTTCTTCAAGTTGTTGATCTTCAGGTTTAACAGTACCACGTTTAACCGGTTTAAGCTTTACTTCTTCAATAGCTTCTTCTGTAGGTAGTTGTTTAATGGGCTTTTTAGTAGGTTTAAGTTTAACTTCTTCCACTTTTTCTTCAGTAAGCTGACGTTCAGGTTTGGGCTTAGCTAATATTTCTGGTTGTTTTGGAATTTCTTGCTTCCTAACAATGTCTTCTGGTACAGGCTCTTCAGGTTTAACTTCTTCGATTTCTTTTATTTCTTCGTCTTCAGGTTCTTGTAAACATATTTCTTGCTCCTGTTCTTCAGATTTTTTCTGAGGTTTCTTTTTCTTAGTACGTTTTTTAGCCACCACATCTTCGACTTCTTCTGCAACGGCTGTTTCTTCTGGCTGTTCATATTCTTCTGCTTCAGCTTCTTCGGCTTGTTGTGTCTCTTGTTGTATATATGGCTTCTTTCGTGGTTTGAGTTTAACTTGCTCTATGCTTTCTTCTTGTGGTTTTGTAAGTTGTTTCTTTGGAACTGGTTTTAGTTGCACCTGCTCAGGCTTTTCTGGCTCCTGAGGCAGTATTTTCTTATTACGTTCTGGTTTCTTGGTTTCTTCTGTTTGAATTTCCTCAATTTCTTCTTGTGGAATGTCTTCTATAGTCTTAGTCTCATCTTCAATTATTTCTGTTTCTTCAGCTGTAGCCTTATTCTTAGGTTTCTTTGCTTTCTTAGTGACATCTGGGGTTTTTTCAAACTCCTCTTCTGTTTGAAGTTTTTCTTGTGATTTCTTCTTGCCTCGTTGCCACATAACTGGTTGTTGTTCTTCAAGTTGTTCTTCCTTAGGCCCCTCTGACAAAATATCTTCAACTTCTTCGAAAGCTTTAATGGGTTTTTCTTCTACCTCCTGTGCCATAGGGATTTGCGGTTTCTTCTTTTTGCCTCTTTCCCAGGCCACTGGCTGAGGTTGTTTAGTTTTATGTTCTTCAGACTGTTCAGGTATAGTGTCAAAAGCTTCTTCATAAGCCTGTTGTAGCTGATCTTGAGCTACTTTTTCAACTTGTTGTGGTAAAGGTTTCTCTTTTTTTCCCCTTTCCCAGGCCACAGGTTGAAGTTGTTCGGTTTCTCGTTGTTCCACTTCTTCAGGTAATGTATCCACGGCTTCTTCGTAAGACTTTTCAGGTTGCTGCGCAGCTTCATGTGCTTTGATGGATTGTGTAAGCTTTACTGGTTTTAATTGTATTTCCTCAGCTTTGGGCTTTTCTCTTGGTTTAGTTCGTGGTGTTGGTTTCAACTGTACTTGCTCTACCTTTTCTTCTCTTTGTTGTGGAACTACTTTATGGATGATCTTTTTTACTTGTTCGGCTCTCTGTTCTTCCACAACTGTTTGATCTTCGATCTGAATAATGTCAGTGGTTTGGGCAACTTGTGCTACATTCTTTTGCCCTTCTGGAGCCTTCTCTTTACCACGCTCCCACATTACTGGTAGTGGTTCGGATTGTTGAGGTTTGCTTTCTTCAGGCAACTCATCAATAGCCTCTTCATAAGATTTTTTGGAAAGCTGCTCAACAGACGATCTTTGTACTTGAGAAGGTTTCTTCTTTCCACGTTCCCACAAAACAGGTTGAGGTATTTCAACAGGTTTTTCTTGTTGTTCCTCAGAAAACTCATCTACAGCTTCTTCGTAGGTCTTTTGTAATTGTTCGCTATCTTTGTTGATTTGTTTCTTTCTACCTCTATCCCACATAACAGACTGCAATTGCTCTAATGGTTGAGGTTTGGTTTCATCTTCTAGAGTATCTAGGGCTTCTTCATATGTTTTAATGGGTTGTTCATCTACACTCTTGATTTCCTGAGTACGTTTAAGTTGTTGCAGCTGCATCTCTTCCTTTTGTACTTGGTTGGGTCTTTGACGAGGCGTTGGCTTAAGAACAACTTGTTCTAATTTCTCTTCCTGCTGGAAAGACTGTA
Organism: Paykullia maculata; assembly: GCA_003055125.1. NCBI lineage: Eukaryota > Metazoa > Arthropoda > Insecta > Diptera > Rhinophoridae > Paykullia > Paykullia maculata. The sequence continues at coordinate 9,716 of NDXZ01012274.1, forward strand.
TTACTTGCTTTTGCCTTATCTTTTTAGTGTCTTCAAAAATTCTTCTTTCCTCAGAGATTTGTTGAGATTGTTGAATTTCTGTTAGCTGTTGTTGAACTATGTTTTTCTTTGTGCCACGTTCCCACATTACCGGACCTAATTCTTTTGGCTGCTGTTGGGGTACTGGCTCAATAAGTTCGTCATGCATTTCTTCGTATGTTTTCGGTTTAACTTGCAAGGAAGTTTGATCTTGGGGCAATTGTACATACTGATCCTGTTGCTGAGGCAATTTTCTGCCACGATCCCACATTACAGATTCTTGTTGGATCAAAGAAAATTCTTCGGTATCTTGACGTTTTTGCAGGTGAAGCATTTGAGTGTCCTCTTCCTGCACAAACTGTTGGGGTTGTCTGAGTTGACGCCACATCATAGCCTGTTGTTCCTTCAGCATTCTATGCGCTTCTAATCTTTCACGTTCTTGTACGCTCAAAATATTGATATCCTCAGTGGTAATGTATTGTTGTTTGTGTATATTCTCAGTTTCAACGTACTTTTGCATATCATCTCTTTGAACAATTTTTTGTATTGAACCTTTAGAGCTTTCATCCACCATCATAACTACTGTGTCTTCGGTTGCAGTTTGAGTTTCATGTGTTATAATCTCTTGAGCTTCAAGGTGACGCAGTGCAACCTCTTCGATTTTGAACTTTTCAATTTCCTTGTGTACATGTTGTACTCTTTTCAGATGTTGGCGCATCTCTTTCCAGGGTATGGTGTCTTCCTTCTTTTGACTCATCAATTTTTCGATTTGTTCGGTCATTTCCATAATCTCTGTATTTTCCATACTCTTCAAATGCTGAATTTCAAGATCACGTTGAACCTGTTCATGTGTTGCCTGCTGTGGCTGTTGTTGGTCAGTGGTTATTGGCATCTCTAGAGGCCTTAGATAAACTTCATCTAAGTCATATTTGTTTAATTCTTTTTGAACATATTCAACTCGCTTTAGTTTCTCACGCATGGTTATCCATGGAATAGCTTCCTTTTCCGTCTTACCTTGAATAATCTTTTCGAGAGTGGCACCAATGCTTAATATGCCTTGATCACGTTGACTCTTAATGGATTTCAGAACCACCTTGGCCGCTTCCAGTTTGGGTATAACTTTCTTTTCGATAACTGCTGGCTTGAGATTAATAGTTTCTTCGGTCCATGATTTGATGGGTTCAGGCTTAAAACCAGGCAAGAACGGTGATTTGTCCAGTGAACGACCACGTCTTGGACGTGAAGATTTACGCCAAGGCACAATATTCGAGTGTGGTTGCAGTGATTTACTGCGGGGTTTTGTCTTTTTTGAACGCGAACGTCCTTCTTGTGATACTTGACCATTTGCATTCAGATACTGCGTATCGTACTGCGACGCTTGTGGTTGCAGATTATTAGGTGATTCAGGAGAGCTATCCTCTTTGCTAGAGGAGGAAGTTTCATCTTCGACAGAATCAATTGTTTTTAACTGATAGGCCGAGATGCGGCGTTCTACAAAGAGAAATGAAATTTACGCACACATAAATTTAGACACAGGTAGGAGAGAAAAAACTTATTTTTAAATCTTAGCCTAGAATGGGATTTAAACTAGGTTTTTGAATAACAAAGCTTTTGAAAAAATCATAAAATATATTTCATGCAGCAGATTTGTATAGTTACTAACCTTTTTCATTGGTTTTTTATGGTTATAATTAAAAGGTTAAGTACCTAAAGTTTAAATATCTTTAGGAATTTGAGCAACGATTTAATATTCCTTAACGCAAGTTTTAAAAAAAGCACTAAAGATTTAGCTTCTACACCTTCCCCCTTTCGAGCGAAAAGCACCAGCATCAGAGTTGCCAGCAGTAATTCTTGAAAGGTATTTAAGATTTGGAGCATCAAAATATTGCATTCTAACATTTTCTTATATTAAATCTCTTACTAATTTCGAACATTTCTTATTTAACTTTAAGTCCCTTGATTTGGAATCTTTTAAAAACATTATCTGCTTATAATTTTTTTTGTTGTGGTCAGTGTTTTAATTTTACCTGTGGATGCTATAAAATATTACATATGAGCTTTTTAATTTATATAAAAGTTTTTAATTTATTTCATAATTTTATGGCTACAAAATATCTAAAAATAAAAGTATGTTTTAGTATGTCTGTACCTCTACATTTATATGCCTGTCTTAATATGTTCAAGGGATTTTTTTTTGCTCAATAAAAAGCAATTAATTTGCAATAACTTACACTGAACAAAAAACAGAAAAAAATAAGATTTATGTTTTGTTGGCACAGACATAATCATTCAAAAAACGTTGTATTATCATTGAATACAGGGTGATACAAATATATTAAAATTGTTTAAAGAAGAGTATATGGCATTCATCATTATGTTATACGCGTTGAAAAAAAAATATAGTTTTTAATTATGAAAAAAAAATTTTTTTTTTTAATACTCTTTTAAAAAACAATACAAAAAATAAATTAAAAAAACTTGTTGTCTTAATTTTTTCAAAGATGTCCACTACGTGTATAATACATAAGTACATATAAATATAGAAGCTATATTTCCTGTTTGTATATTAAAACATAAATATGTTTTTCTTTTTGTTAAATAAATCTATACAAATAAACAGACAAATTTTGCCTGACAAGTTGTTATATTTATGAATGTTTTCAGTCAATTATAAAACAAAAACTAGTAAGAGCGTTATATTCGGCTATACCG
>NDXZ01012277.1:8373-22124 GCA_003055125.1 Paykullia maculata
AAAACATGGCATATCTTAATTATTCTCAAACAAACATGTATACTTTTCAATGCTCACATATTAAAAAAGAAATGAGATTGGGGTCAATATCAAAAATAAACGTACATACATACATACATGCATATGTATGAATATACAAATAGTATCCTACAAAATCTAAATGTACTATTTCATATTATTTTCTAGGATTTTTTTTTGTATTTTTACAAAAATAATTTTGCAACATAAATAAAACAGAATAACGTCATCCAAAAACCTATATCCTGTAAATGTAAACAAAAAAATTTATTCCAAAACATATGATTACTAAGTTTACACCAATACGCAAATGCATATACATATGTATGTAGATATGTATACATATATATACATATTTACTATTTAGGGGTCAACTATAAACAAAACAAGTAAGAGCGCTATATTTAGCTGTGTCAATTCTTATATACCTTTCACCATGTGGGGCCCATTTGGGCCAATTTTTTACAAATATATCTGTTGAGTAAAAATTCGAGTTATATTTTTATAACAAAATTATATATATTTTTTTAAAATAACAAACAATGATTAAAAATGAAAAATTATAAAATTTAAGTAAGTTTAAAAACTGATGTTGAAAGATTAAAAAAGTTAACAATAAATATTTGTGAAAAAGTAAGTTGTTTTTTTGTAAACAAGTTGTTCTCTACATATAGGTACCTAGTTTATCCCAAGGCTGCAAAACAATAATTTTTTTGTGTAAAAAACAGATGTAATCGTTTTTTTTGCTTATATCTCAGCCGGTTATTAATGGATCTTGGCAGTTTTCAATAGCGATTTTCTCAAAAGTATTTCCAAAAGTTTGATACTACATATAACCCTTGGTGACCTATGGAAGCTACGTAAACTTGATTTCAACGTACGTACGGACAGGCGGACATGGCTAAATCGACTTCCTTTGTTATAAGGTTCCAGAATAAATATACTCTATGGGGTCGCAAATGAATATTCTAGAAATCACAAACGGTTTATACATGTATGTAGGTATTTAAAAAAAAAAATTTAATTTTTAATTTAAAACTAGTTTAGGAGTTTATACTGTTATAATTGCTAATTGATTTTCTGATTCTTATTCTGAACACTTTAAATTCCTTTGTTTTGAAAAATTGAGGTATGTATTTAACAGTATTTTTACTAATAATCAATATTTTAGAAAAAATTTGATTACGAAGTTTACCCATTAGTAAAATTATATTGTTTCTGCAACATCAAAAATTTTATAATTTGTTAATCACTAGACAGTAGACATTCCCAATGAAGTTATAATTTTATTTGTTTAATTTTTAAGTAACCGTAGCAAGTCATTAAATTACTTTACGTTTAAAGTATTGATGATTCAAAAGTTACTTCTTGAACTCCCTTTAACAGCAAGCAAGATATTCATACACGATCTGTAGTAATTGCAGTAAGAAAATAATCACACCCCTTAAAGACATAGCAGGTGTTCATAATGTATTCGTTTCTAAGGCAATTGCATTTTGGAGATGATTTATCCTAAACATTTTTTTGATTATTAAAAAGTTTAAACAGATTCACATTGGTAAAGTTTATCCTGACAAAGTTTTTTGTTTTGTTATTACGTTCTTCGTTTTTAACCAGGGGGCAAATTACGGCATTCGATATCGAATAAAATTTTGTTCGATCGAGTTTTCTTTACATTTGATATTGGAATTCTAATTAGAATTTTTTAATTTCGATTGATATCGAATGCCGTAATTTGCCCCCAGTTTTGATTAGCTGGTTTTTGATTTCTCTATACTACGAACGAAATACAAAACGGAATTTGCGAGTACAAGAAAGTTTACACTATCCTCCTTTATTTTTTCCATTCTCTTATAAACTACTTTGCAAAGAAACTATTTTGCCTGTGTAAATGCATACGTATGTACATATACATATGTACTTTTTGGTATTTCAAAATGCAGAAACAAATTACTTCTTATGAATGGATTTGTATACATGGTATATAAATATAATAAGAAAATAATTGTTAAGATGATATTCATAAGGCGTGGATTCTCTTTGTCAAATATATGTAAATGTAAGAAGTTTGACATTTCGAGGCTGAGAGTGTAAAAAAAATTATTTTGTATATATGGAGTTTGACAGCTGGGCATATATAAAAAAAAAAATTTCTTTATTATATGTATTTTACCTTGCGTGAAATTGGCAAATATTGAGAAAAAAGGTGAGTTTGCGCAGTTTTATTAATTTTTAAACTAGATTTTACAGATAATGTTTCATATAATTTGCTGTTGTTTATTTTTTTGTACATCATTATTTATGTTGCCAATAAAATATGAGGGCCAATAATGAAAGTCTTTTAAGAACCCAATCGCTTTATCCCATATAATTTTCCTAACCTTGGAATGCAATACAAAAATTTCTAATATTAGGAAAATAGTCAAAAATTAAAAAAAATTGTTTTAATTTTAAAGAAAAAAAAACCTCAAATTTGTCGAAAAAAGTTTATAAATATTTTAAAGTTTGGCTAGAAATAAAACATTAAGCAGATATCCATAAATATTTACAAAATTGTTGACTATTTTTTTGTTAATCAAAATTTATTAAACATTATCTATCTTTGTATGTGTGTATGAATACCCAAAAATTTGCATAAGATTAAAATTGAATATAATTTTTATAATAAAATAATAAGATAATTACAAGCAAGACTTGCAAAATTACTTTATGGAAATATTAAAAAAAGAAAAAAAATATTTAAACAAAAGATTCTAATGGAAATATAACTTTAAAAAATACTTTGATAAATTTATAAAACATATGAATGTTAAGTAAATTTAAAAGTAAGATTCTATTCATTATTTACATTAATGTATATTTTGTCTAATAATAGGGGAATAACGTTGTGTACTACGCGTATTGTGATAATGAAGTATACCTATATAATATATCATCAACTATTTGTTCCCCCTTGATCTAAGATTTAATGTTATGCAAAAAATCAGCGATGATAATTTAATTTAAACGTATAACATTTTTTGTATATCTTGGTTTAAATTTCGGTGATTTAACAGAAAAAATTCTAAAACATTGTTTTTTATCTTTGCTGAAAAGCTATTGAGTGTTGATTGACTCATTTTGCGTTTATTGGACAGTATTAAAAAAATAATGAAAAATTATTTATTGTGTTTATTTAAATTTTAAAACTATTAATACTAATGGAAATTTTAGGGTGTAGTCCTTTTTTAAGAAACCAAAATATTTAAATATAATTTTTAGACTACCTTCGTATTATGTAATGTTAATTTTTTAACTCTTGTTATTGCCGAAGTTCATGAACATTTACATAGTTATGTACATATGAACATATGTATTTATATGAGAGCATATCAGTTATATTCTTTCACATTTTTAGGTCATATGCAAAAGCAAATTGATATCTTATTAACCCTAACAAACATAAAAATCTGCAAACTTTTGACAAAACATCCTAAATCGAAGTAATAAAATTTCAATGTTTCTTATAGAGTTTTTTCTGTCTTTATTTTGTTGTCTTTTATTCGTTTTAAAAAGGTAATATTCTAAGCGAGACTACAATTTGTTAATAATTAATGTTGATTCTTAATATAATAAGGGGATTAGATGTTAAAATGTTTTACCAAAAATCATCAGCAGTGTTGTCAAAATATACATATATTTAAAAAAGTGCTAAGTCTGAAAAAAATCCTTATACTAAAATATTTTTATGGCCAATTTAGCCTAGAAAATAACCCGATAAGCCTACTTTTATGACCACTTCCCATATAAACCGTATTCTGAAAAAATACGACAGGCGCACTTTTTAACCCCTACATAAGTATTATAATAACAATATTAAATCAAATTTGTTCGAAAAAAATTATACTAAAAACCATAAGAACATTAAAAAATACATTTCGATTAAACGAAGTGCTGACCATTCATACTAATTTCATCAGTACATGTACTGATTTATCATGTTGTGTGCTGATTTAAGAAAAAACAAATACTGTTTGTACTCAATATATTTGACTTTGTAAAATTTTCAGTTCATCCAGTTGAATATAATATGTTTTATACTTTAATTGCCAGAAACAAATGCCACATGTGAAAAAAATGTTTCGTTAAAGAATAATATTTAGAATGAGGAAAAGGGTCAAATCAGTAAATACACTGTTAAAAGTGTGCTAATTAAATACATAATATTGGACTTTCTTTTGACAAATATTGCAATTGAGATATTAAATCCATGCTAAGGCAAAATATAAACAACTATTTATAGAAACAAAAATATAACATGATATTTAAGCTGTTTTTTAGTTATAACTAAAATCTTTCGTAATATAATCTATACATATAAAATAGTAAGATGACTGACTGATTGATTTATCATCGCACAGCCTAAGCTGATAAAGCTAGAGACTTGAAATTTGGACTGTGGGTTACTCTCACGTTGTATTGATCCACTAAAAAAGGGATTTTTGGAAATTCAAATATTTAGGGGGTAAAAAAGGGTAAAAACGGGAAAAATCGATTACCTTATATCAGCTAAACTAGACAAGATTCAAACAAAACTTAAAAGGCACTGTATTCTACTCAAAAATTAAGCGGATAGGTGTCTGGTATTTTTTTAAATTTAAGCCACTTATATGAAAAAAAGGAAGCACCCATTTTCTTACGTCACTTACAGTAGCAGTAAATGTAACAAGAGCCAAAAGAAGAACTTGTGTTCATATAAAACAATAAAATTTCTAGAAAACTTGAACAATATTTTTTTTTTTACAAAACTAAAAGCGTACTGAATTCGTATCAGAAATAAATGGTCACCCTATATATATATAGCACTGAAAATGCTAAAACAGATATTACGTAAAAAATTATTAACCTATTTTGCTATCTTTAAAAAATTAAAAACTCAATTAAGATTGTTTTGTAAAATGTTCACAGAATCTTTATTAATGTAATATATTATTGGGTATATTTACGTGACATAAACCTTTTTTCATCTTTAAAAAATGGGTTGCATCAAGATGTTGCAAGATTAATACACCATCATCGATTTCCTAACGATACATCATATACATGCATACATACATATATATATATATGTACATACAGAAGTGGTACTTATATGTATTTACGTAAGCCTTTTTAATACACACACACACACACACCCAATTTACAAACGCGTAAGACTAACAGTGTTGCTAAACAACGGATTTTTATCTATGTATATAAAAGGGGGCTTTCGACATCAAAAAAAGGAAAGTTTTTAATTTATTATGCTAAATAGTTTTTATAGTTTTAAGTTTACAGTTTTTTTTGAACAACATCTTTAAAGTAAAAATGAGTTAACTTTACAATTAAGGACATGTTTCATAAAGTAACACTCAACTTTTTCATAATAAAATTATTCAGTACAAAGTAAAATAAATCTCCGATATAGAAATAAATTTCATTCAATTTTTAGAAGCTGTTTTTTTTAACAATCAAAAATAATTTATATATTAATTTAACCCAATTAAAAGTGTTTTCCATTATCCATAGGTTTTGAGGACAAAAATAGACTTCGGCCAAATTGAAATCATATTAGTCTTGAATGTGTTCTAAATGTCAATTGCCAGTTTCGCTTAAATTAATATTTTCTGAACAATGCATCTTATAAATTTTATAATGTCAAATTGACACCATGACTCGAAACACTATGACAGAAATACTTTGTTCGAAATCCCTTAAAAAAATACTCATTTGTTTTTCTCTGTGAGTTACATACTTAATGGTGTAGGTGTATTCTCTTACATACAAAATTGGGTTCAAGTGGTATATTTAATTCGCTTTGTATAGTAAAGTTTGTAAGTTAATTAAAAATTTTTGATTTTTATATTTAAGTTATCAAAATGATATTGACACGAAACGAGTAAAGAGTCGGAATTATTTTTTTTAATAAATTGGTTAACTTTAAAAAATTAATTGAATGGCTTATAAAAAAATATAGTGGTGTAGGTGGTCAGCGTTTTTTCAGAAAATGGTTTAATAGTTTTGGCAACACTGAAAATTATATAAAACACTACTGCATACGTACATACATACTTAGTTTTATTGACTGTTACAAGTTGAGTTAATTTTTCATTCATAAAATACGTCAGCTGATAAAGAGTGTTAATTACTCTTGTATGACGTTTGTTTTGCCTAATGATTTAATATTAATAGGATTGTTTGGTGGTATCTGTGTGCAATGCAGCTCATAAAAAAATGTTTTTTTTTACCGATGTTTTATTTATTATTTGAAACTAACTGTAGATATATTGGTTTTTAGTTTAACCAATTGTCGTCCTTGCCCTCCTTCTTACACAACTACTAAAAAGGTCGGTCATTAGCATAAGTCATTAGATCGCAAAATAGACAAATAAATCAAATTGATAGAAAAGTTTTACATTTTAAAACACCTAAATATATTGGAGTATAACGTTAAGTTCAAAATAGTGCAATTTGTCACAAAATATTCTATGGAAAAGATATGAGTTAGCGTACCAACCGTAAAAATTATTCAGCTAGTTTCTAGAAACTCAAACAAAAAACAAAAATTTTGTAGATACATACCTAGTACATACTTTTAAAATAATAACTAGATTCTTTAAAAAGTTTTTCAATTAAAGATACCATGTTTTGTTAACAATAAAAATAGGTCAAATGCCTACATTAAACCGTTTAAAGGGTATCATTATATAAATAAATTTTGGTATTAAATGTTGTTTTATAAATCTTTAATAAAATACAAAATTTATAGTGAATAGTTCAATATACATACATACCATCATATTTACATACATTTGTATTTTAAATTAAAATTTATGGTATCAAAGATTTTAAAAGTTTTGCAAATCAATAAAATCAGCTTTATCTTTTAACCAAAAAATGGCACAAACACTGGCAGTTACAAATATATAAACATACAAAATATATTATATTACAACAAAACAAATTCAATTACTAATAGTAGATGAGTCATTCATGGAAATTTTACATATAAAATTTCAAATTTCTTGTAAAACAGCAGTTATAAAATATTTAAATACACACATTTTACAGTAGAGCACAATTTTTTTAACGATTATGGTTCTCATTCGGGTTAACATAATTAAAATATAAGTAGTAATATTTTCGAAAAATGTTTATGATTTTCATGACGTTTTGTATATCGAATCTAAAGGTTTTTTCGTAGTGTTTCTGTAAAACATGACGTACAGTAGTAACAAACTCAAGTTTTGTTTTCACAAGGTCGCATATAAGTAATATATAGTTGATAACGAGTTCTCTTTGCTCATACAATCAAGTAAAGCAAGTAGTTATAAAATATTTTAAAAACAATTACTTTTTTAATTCCTGATTTGTAATCTAAAAAGCTGTCTTATTCATTATTAGCAAGTAGTTACTTAATGACATAAAAGTAATGACTGCACAAAATATTGACACTTTTTGTAATAAATTAATCGATCTAGCACCAAATTTATTGTAACCTATTACTTTTAGTTCTTTTTTTAAAAGGCATTACGAACTTTCTATCACTTTTTGTACTTTTATATACATGCATATATGTATAGTCAAACTATTTTATACATATTTCAAAATATATAAATAAAAATGTTTAAAATAATTTGTTTTGATGTCACCATATTTAAGCAGCATTTACACTTTTTTTTAGCAGCAATTAGCATATTAAAATTTGTAGTTGATGTTTCTGTTTTATTTGTATTCAAAATATTCTATTTGTTCTTTAAAATTTTAGAACTCTTCTTCAGAATTTTCCATTTGTATGCTAGATTTTTCTAAATGCATTCAGAAATTTTTCATTAACATATTTCTTTGATTTTCATTTGTATTAGTTTTTAAAATAATTTTTAAAATAGAATTTTTGAAATTAATTTTGATTGTATATTACGTATACGCACAGAGGTTCATAAGTGCGTACATTTAAAAATATAATTTCGTACAAAATATTTAATCTTCTTAATATTCGACAATTGTCTCCCAAAAACGAATCCGAAAATACCACGAGACTTTGTAATCTAAAAGATATATGAACATGTAAGATGTTTTTAAATGTAGTTTTGTATTTTACTTTAAATTCAGAATGGATTCTAAAACTTTTAAAATGTTGTTTTAAAAAGCTCATAAAGTAGAATAATTTATAAGAATTTTTTTAATGTTTTTAAGGAACTTTCAAATTTGATTTAGGACAATTATTTAAAATTTTATTTTGGCTTAAGTTGCTGCTTAAGTGATAATGAAAATGAATAATAATGTAAAACAATAGTGCATACCGACAATAGCCGCGTGAAATACTTTTTCGAAACCAGCAACAGTTTTATCATCAGCACTCTTGGACCGATATTTTAGTGTTGGATGTAAATATCATATATTTATGGTATGGTGACTGTTTGTCGCCTATATTTATATTTGTCTACCACTAATTGAGTTAGGACGAAATTTACCACAACCACTTTTTCTGTTTTATTATTATCATTAGTTTTAGTTATTATCACTAGTTTTACCCTGCACTAAGCATTAAGTAATACAGCGATGAAAGCAGTTGATTGTTTTTTTTTAACTTTTTTGTTTTAATCATTATTCTTTACTTTGGTCAGTATTATAATTTAATTGTTTTATTTGAAACGTTGTCTTAGTCTTGTCTTCTTTGAATTAATATGCAAATAATTTATATAAAAAAATATAGTCAATATATAAACAATTAACTGCGCCTAGTTTGCCCACTTTTCGACCTAAACAAAAAAGTTATTCCAAGTTTTATTTTTATTACATAGAACAACAGACTGTAAAGATGACATTAATCTCACATATTATTTCCTGTAGGGGGGTATATGTATATGCATATAAGTATGTTTGCAGTTTTCTTTAAATTTTGCAACTTTATCTATAAATAGAGAATTCTTTTTAAAAATAAAGAATAAATATACATTTTTTTATACACATATTATTTTAATTTGTATGGATGCATGGATATGTGTATATGTAGTTATGCATGTATATGTAGAGCTGTTCAAAAACATTAGTCAAGTTTACATCCCATTTGGTGCTTGTTAGTTGGTAAATTGCTATTCATTTTATTGTTAAAAAATTGAAAAACTAAAAATTTATCAACAAAATGTATAAAGATCCGAATAACAAGAACTGAATGAGATGTGAACTTTTCTTTTGTTTGTAATAAAACTTACCTGTAAATTAAATTCTCGGGATAAAGACATTTTCTTTTACTACTGCCGGAAAAACGTTTGTGATGTTTTTTGTTTGTTGGTTTTTGATATTTCAAACCTAAATGCATTGGTTTAAATCTGCTACGCTTGAGGCCGCCAGAAAATATTTTCGCAAACGCAAACGCTATAAACAGCGGAATTTTGCGGGTTTTTTATAAAAAATTCGCCTTTAAATAAAATGCCTTTCTTGGTTTCTTTTGTTTTCTCCTACTCACTTTTAAGGGGTAGCAACACTTAAAGCCAAAAATCAATTCAGTCAAGTCACAGGTAGGAAAACAGATAACGGCAGATACAACTTAAAGCGCACGAAGTGCGATTGTTGCAAACAGACAACAATTGGTCAGAGTTTGTTGTTCAAAAATCCTTATTAATATTTGGCACTTGTTTTTCTTACTTGTGTTGAGTACAATAAAATTAGGATTCTTAACAAAAAAAAAAAAATGTTAAAGAATGTGAAAAACAATTTTGAGAAAAATGAGTTTATTTTTCTTTTATGGCGACATATTTGTTTGTTGTATTATTAATGTAAAGTAGTTCAATTTTTTTAAACAACTTTCTGGGTTATTGGGTTAGAAAATAATGCGTATACCCTTGTTGGTGTCTTAAGGGTTTAAATTTAACTTATTTGTTGTTGTTTCAGATGTTGCTTGGTTGATATATGAAGTTATTGTCCTTGTTAAAGGTTGTGTGTTTTGATAGTAAACTGCACGACAACCGTTCTTTAATTGAAATGATGGAAAGAGTGAGAGATTGTCACTGTTTGTTTGTAAGAGTATTATTTATCAATTATTTACGCTAAAATAGCTCTCACTCTCTATTTTTGCATATATGTACATATGTTTATATTTTATAATTTTTTTTCTCGCACTACTTTTATTTCCGGTGCACTTGCACAATGACAATTTCTACGACTGGGTCTTGGTCTGTTCGTTTGCTCGATTGGTTTGTTCGGCACTTTTTATTTTTTTACTGGTAATGGTAACAATAAATTACACCTTATGTTTCACACAAATGCATGTATACACATATGTATGTATGCATAGTTCAGATGAGTGTCTCTTATATTATATCGTTATGCTTAGTTTATGTTATAAATCGATAAAAAAAATTGTAAGACGAATCAATTTTTTGCACTTGATATTAAAAAAATGAATATTTATTTAATGTATTTTTTTTACAAAATTCCTTTTTTACGAAGATGCTTATTTTGTTATACACATAGAAAAGTATTTCTGTAAAAAACTTTAAAGTAAAGTTTTTTTTTACAAAAAAAAAAAACTTTCTTTTGCCTAACACTTTTTAAAGTAGGTATCACTTTTTTATGAATGTAGTCTTTTTTAATATAAAACTGTTTAAGTTGTCTTTCTAACGTTATTTAATGTAAAAATATATTTTGTTTAATTTTTCTCAATCTCTTGTGTAATTGCATTAGACAAAAAAAATTTTAAGAATTACTTCTGTATTTTTTAGTATTTGCAACTGTTTAGTTTCGTGGTTAATGCTCAACTGTGCCATTTTGGCCATTTGCTCTAAGTTAAAATATGTTGTTCTCCTAGGACACAAGTTTTAAAATTCTCCTATTTGATGTCACGGTCATTTACACCACTTTGGTAAGCAACTTTCACCATAGCTTATATTAAGAACAAATGCGTTTTGCTATTTGTTTTGTTAACATCTTTATTACATTCTTTTGTTTTACAATTTTGAGTATTATGCCGGTTTCTTTTGTTTTGCTCGTATTATTCTAAACAACCGTAATATCCAATGTACTGTGATTATGATTTTAATGCAGAATGTCCACATAACATATTTTTTGTTAAGATTCCAGTAGCTTAAGTTATGATTTAAGATATTAGTAGTTCATTTATCATAGGAATTTCCGAAATAATTTTCGCGAAAATAATATAAATTTTTTATTTTCCAGTTTCCGAAAGTTTTTGTGTAATTGAAATAAACTGGCAAAATATGTTAAAATAAAAACATAATTTATACAATTCTTTTTGTGAAAATTTCTGTTAAATTTTCTTTTAGATACATACAGATGTTAATAAAAAAATATTCGTCACAGTGAACGGTTTGAATGCTCTTTTTTGTGCTTATGAATACATTCTCAAAAATATGCCTTTTGTTTGAATTCAGTAAAGCAATGTATAATACTATTCAAAAAAGAAAGTGTAACGAATAAAAATGCATGCATTGCTTGCCTTTTTCAAAAGTAAACTTACATTCCCAAAGGCGCCGAATACTTAACGAACGATATGAAATGTTTTATTAATTTAATTGAATACATTTACATTTACGTCAAGTGCACCAACTTGAAAAATCGCTTCGGATGAAATTTGCACCATAGTTAGTCCTATTGAATAGTAGCTTAGACACAATTTTTTTAACAAGATCGGTCAAGAACTCTCCGAGTTAGAGGGGGTCAAAGTTTGACCTTGTGGTCAACCAGGTGTTTTTTCTCCTCCATGTAACTTATTACCTATTGCTCTTAGCAAAATTTGTCCAAAGTAGTTTAAATGATATTTTTTCAATCTTGTCAAAAAAAAATTTTTTTTTTTGCTTAAACACACACACCATCGAAAAGGTTTATTTGTCTAGTTTTTCAGTATAGGTTTCATTTTCAAGGTTTTAGAAACACTTGCACACAAATAGGAAAAAATTCAAAATAGTGCACATGGTAAAAATTTAAAAATCCTTGTCTTGAAGTAAAAAATATTTTTTTTTCATAGATATCCCACTCGCATCCCACTAAGCGACTACAATGGTCTTAAAGGAAATGTTTTAAGCTTTCTTCTGAGCAAAAAAAGGGCCCATTTAAAAAATAGCTATCTAAACTACCTTGGACAAATTTTGCTAAGAGCAATAGTTAATAAGTTACATGGAGGAGAAAAAACACCTGGTTGACCGAAAGGTCAAACTTTGACCCCCTCTAACTCGGAGAGTTCTTGACCGATCTTGTTGAAAAATTGTCTCTAAGCTACTATTCAATAGGACTAACTAACTAACATCCCGATCAGAAGACATCGATTTCAAAAGTTGGTCCACTTGACGTGAAATGACCCATATGTATATGTATGTGTATTATAAATATGTATGTATCTTCTAAACTACTTATCAAATCTCTTTGAAACTTGGAGCATCGATAGAGAAAAAGCTATGCTTCCAATACTGTCTTCAAAAATATAAAATTTTACCACAGGCGGCGCTACAGTGGAACAAAGTTGAACACGTGGGGTGAGAAAAACCTATTTAACTTTCGCTAATATTAAACGATTTTTTAATTCTGCTATGAAAACTATAGAAAAAATATCTTTTATGATCAAAGAGATATTTGACTTAAAAAATATTTTATTCATTTTTATGCTTAACTTTTTTTTATTTTTATCTCATATATTTTTTGCTTTAAAACCAAAAAATTTTATAAAAATACTGAAATACTCATGATATTTTTCTAAATAAAATAATGGCAAAAACTTTGTAGTTATCAAGTTGTTACCTCTTAAAAAAATGTTAAAGTCAAGTCAATGGATCTCCATAATCGATTTTTTTTTGTCAAAAAAGTACCTTTATTTTTTTTAGTTTTTTTCGAAATTACTTCTTTAATTTTTTTAATCGTACGAAAGATACCCCATTTATTTTGTCTAAAACTTCCTGGCACTTCATTATTTTTGAAAAATTATTTAATTACGACAAAACCTTAAGCAAAATTGAATTTTTGCAAAAAATACAATGAATGTTTTTAGTTGTTTTCATATGACATGTTTTTTTATTGCTTGATATGTAAAGGCAATACTAAAATGAATTGTACAAAAGGGAAATCAACAAAATAAATGAATATATACATAACACTTCATATTTATTTTGTTGTCGATTAAAGGCAATACAAAAGCAATGAATTTGTGAATAGACAACAAATGTGAATAGTTTCAATCAGTTCTCTGATTCGTAATATGTTTTATTAAGGAAATTTTAAAATAATTTTTGTGTTTTTTTATTCAATTTATTTTATACTGTGTTTTGATAAGTTTTTTTTATGTACATACATACTTCTTATAATATATGTATACTTATAAATCTTTCTCATAATTTTTTAACCTACGGAATAATGTTGTAAAATAAAATCGCATAGAAAAAATTTAAGTCTTTTGGTTTTTATTGAACAGATATGAAAATTGCAAAACATTTATGTATTTTACTTTATAGTAAGATGCGAAAAGGTTTTTTTTTTAATTGCATTAACTTATAAAATAGTGAAGAGAGAAAGAAAATATTTAATAATATTGTAAGGTGTAAAGGTCAGTTTTTAAACAAAATTGTTAAGGTTTTCGGTCATACATACAGTATTGTGCAGAACTTTAATAGAAGAAAGTTTAATGACTTTACAAAATATTCAATTTAAAAAGATAGTTACCTTATAGTAGGGTTTTTTTCTCGCATTTTTTTGCTTCCCGGGAAAGC
>NDXZ01012281.1:0-18629 GCA_003055125.1 Paykullia maculata
AGAACGCATGATGTTTATATGTAATATCTTATTTAAAAGGTTTGTTCTTTTTAATTTCTAAACACTTATATTATCCCCTGCCGCTTCCCTTAAAATAACGATTTCGAAAACAAATACAAATCGCTTATATCGATGCGGTTAAAAAAAATTATGTAGCAAGAAAGGCAGATCCAGAAACTGTTTGATTCAGCAGTGCAAAAAAAATAAAAAAAGTTATTAAGCTTTCGCTGCTTTCAGGGTTGAAAAGAAATCTTGGTAGTAATTAACATTTTATTCGTTGTTTTAGTACATGGTATGACTACATAGGTATCCTTACAACATCAGCCAATTATCAGCTAATACTTTCCTATTGACTAATTCATTCTGTGTCCTTTTATTGTAATTTCAAATTGTCAGACTATATACATAAATATAAATATAAAATAAATTAAAACGAAAACTCTACTCTGAAGTGTAGTTACAATATGCATTGTAGTTTCTATACGCTACACTATAGTTGGTAAGGGTGCAATGATGTTTTTAATGTGTAATAAAATAATATCGCGATCTCATTAAACGATTAAATGATATAAAAACAACGTTCTAAGTCAAATAAAAGATGTTCGTCTGTTTGCCGTTGAGAACATAAAGACACCGTAATCAGAGAGCCTGAGAAACGCTATTGTTTATCCCGTTATATTATATTTTTCGATTTAGTTAAACCGTTACGGCAAAAAACAGATCACATGCAAAAATATAAAATTTATTTGTTACAGCACCGAAAGCAACCTATCCCAGCAAACCATTTACTTACCAAGTAGGTTAAAAAGTAATATTAGAGATAAACATAAAATAGGTAATTTTTTTTACTGAATAACTACTAATTTTCGTTTGAGCTATCCAAACTTTTTGATGCCCTTAAATGTACTTACGAAATAGCAACTATAAAGTTGAATTATAAAATGTTAGTTTTTTACTGTTGGGATCTTATAAAGTCCAAGACAAATCTAAAGTAATTAAATAAATAAAATAGATACCACTTAGACAATACTTTCTGTTTGAAAAATAAGATGATGGAATGTACCTCTCATTACTATATAACATATTTAATAATAACCACTTATTACCCAAATTCGAAAAGTTTTTGCTGTTTTTTTTTTTAATTTTGTTTTGGATGTTCTTTTTACGCTGCACATATTTTGTTTATTTTTGCCTTTATGGGGCATTTTTAATTGAAGTATGTAAAATAATGATTATGATTATGTAAAATTTATTGCGACTTACGGATATGATTCAACACTATCTCTGCTCTAACCCTACCAATTTTTCCTTTAAATAACATAGTTATTATCAGTGTGATTCATGCAGAATTTCAATTTTAAAATTATTGTAGTTCGCCAAATACATTAGGAAACACGGTATCTTGTCTCTTTCTAAACTGTTTGTTATTGGTTCTTATAAGGCAATTGTTATTCGAGTAGTTAATACGAAGTTAAATTTTATACAACTAAAGCTCTTATTTTGCAACAAATTATCTAAACGTTAATAATGTCTTATTTATATGATTTTTTGTTAGTTTCAAGCTGTCTATATGCTGCATTTCACTAGTTGCCAGATCATCAGTAGACTTTGAAATTTATTTCTTTAAAAAATTCAAAACATGTTGTATGTATGTATGTATATACCAGAATTCAAATAAATTGAATGAGATTCTGACAAATCCAAAAAACATTCAAAAATGTTCTCAAGAAACCAACAAACATTTTCTCATATGTATAAAAGTGTTTTGTTTTTCTTTTTCCCTTGAAACTAACAACAAACCAAAAAAATTTAAACAATAATGTTAATAAGACAAATAAATATTTTCTTGATGTCTTGTTTATCTAATTATATGATGATCAGCTCACAAATAGTCGTAGTTTTCCAAAAAGGCCACTTAACAATTTGTTAAACCTTGCTTTGAGTTTTTGTTAAATTGGATTTCCTAAGATATTGTAAGAAAACGAACGCAATATATTTTTCTTTAACCGCCAAACACAATTTATACCTTAAGAGGATTCGCGTTGTGTTTTGAATAATTTTAAAATAAACAAAAGAGATATTTGTTTGTTTTAGGTAAGTCTTTTTACTAATGTTTTGCCCAGAAATTTTACATAACATTTGTAATAAGGGAATCTTTAAATTATTTATTAAGTTTTATTACAAATTTGTACATATTAACCCCTAACATATTAAATCAACTTATTATGAATAAAGCGCCAACTCTTAGCGAATATTTATTTTCCTAAGCTAAGCAGGTCGACTAAAATACTATTGACTTAATACGTTAATGTGCAAATCTCTGCTACTTAATACAGAGATTGTGCATTCAAGAGTGCCCTTTGCTTATTTTAATATTTTCTAAACGTATTGCGATAAAAGGAACAATTATATTTTATATTCTCTTTTCATTTGTTGGTTATAACGTTGCGACCCTCTTTTTAATTAATTATTTTACACCAGAATACACCATTATGTAATATTATTTAAAACAAACTGCATCTCCCTTTTGCTTAAATGTTCACTTGCATGTTTAAACATGCCATCAACACTTAACCTTTTAATGCATTTATAAATATAGTTTTGGATAAAAATCATTACAAAAAATAAATTTTACTGACAACATTCAAAATAATAATAAATCATTTGCAGCAAACGTAGGGGAGAAATATAACCAAGTAATGGAAATATAAATAAACTTATTTTTTACATCATATCCTGATGACTATTTAATAGGATTTCAAAATTTATTTGTTTGTGTTTGTAGCTTAACTGTTGCATAAACAAGCATTATTTTTGTTATTCCTGTTATAAGTTTTGTAGCACTAACAACAAAAGCAAATAACAGCAAACAATATTACTTTTTAGAACAAATATATCAGTTATACTCCCGCACGAATGCCAGGCAGAAATATACATAAATGTTGCAATGCAGATGATCAATTTGATAGTGGTAGCCAACAACTGCATTTAGCTTAATATTAATTTTCATTAAGTACAATAAATAGAGAAGGTAAACACCGACCATTAAGTTACCTCTAATTGCAGCAAAAATTATGTAATATTTAAGTTATTGTTTTATATAAATAAAAGTAAATATTAAAAATGTTCTACAAACTTTTTATTTATAAAAAAAATGATGATATCTATATATATATAAAAATAAGTTGCATTGTGTTAGTAATTGATGTTCTCTGGAATGCGTGAACCAATTTTGTTTCAAAATTCATATGAAAGGTGACGTCAATACCAAGGTTTTTATGTATAAACGGTCTCTGTATGTGTATTGGTTCATGAGTTATAGCCATTTTAGTGAACACTGCATTCATTTCGAATTGATTTTTTTATATTCTTTTTTGCACTACGAAGTGTGCAGGGGGTTCGCTAGTATTTTATATCGACAATATAAAAACAAAAAAATATATTTTTTACAGGAAATGGTTAATCAATATGTTCTTTTTAATTAAAACAAATATTTTTATATATTCTTAGTGAAAAATATATGTTTTTATACTTAATAACATAATATAAAAATGTCAGCCACAAATGTTCAACACAAATATAATAAAAAGCTAATTTTTATTGATATTTCCATATGCAAAAATTTATCGAACATCTTTGCAACTCTAAACTGTGTTTGTTAAATTAGAATAAGAATAATTTTACTTATCAACAATATTTAAAAAACTTACGATTTTAAAATAATGTTTGACAAACTTTCACCCCTATACTTATAAGCGATTTACAAAGTTATAAAACTGATTTTGTATAAGAAATCTATCTCACAAACCCTAAATAAAGTAAAAAATAGTTTATTAATATTGGGGTTAATTTATAAGAATTTTTCGATAAAATTGTATTTATAAGAAAACTTTTAATACATTTTTTCTTTATATAATGTCTCTATTTTCTGTAATTGTTTTTTATATAAATTTATAAATTATTTAAAGAACATTGTTGACAAACTTTATTTTATTCTAAATTTTTTACAAACTCAACTTGCTAACATTGACTGTAGAGTATAAATAAATGTTTTAGCATTTTAAACTGATTATGATTTCATATATATAGTTTATTTTAATAAAAAAAAAGAAAAAAAGCATTCATGATAAGCAGCCTGACATGAAAAAGCATTAAAAATTTTCTACAAAACAATTCGCGTGCGCTCAATGCGCAGCCATACTTACATGTGTATGCCTTCTAAAATGGACCCCACTTTAACTTTACCGCATATCCTTACGATTGAACACGTTTGTGGAGTAACTTAAAAACGTTGAATGAACAAGTAAATTGGTGCGAAAAATAAAACAGGAACAATAATGGTAACAGCAATAGCAAAACTAACAACAATAACACGATACAAAACAATTGGGTAAATGTATTACATATCCAAAGGCTTCATTTCCGTGCCCGGCCACAATACCATACTTATGCATGAGCTTGAATATCCGGTAGCATCTAACAACATTACAACAAGCACACACTTACACATTTTTGTACCTACAACACACCAACCTGTTTAGAACACATATACGAACAACACAAACATAAACTAAACAGCAACATGATGTTTGTTTGTATGAATTTTACCACCCACTCATATTTAGCTCCCTCCTTTCCGCATAACCAAAAGGCTTTTCCACATTTTACCACATTATATGAATACCTATTACTATGATTAAAAACAGAAACTTGTGTTGAATTTTATAAATTGGCTTGATGTAGGATTATCCAAACACCACACACACACGTAATATATGTACCCATACATATCTATAATTAGCTCAACTATACATACATATACTTCCCTAAAATACAAAATACAGGTTATCATGATCGTTTGACTTTTTACAATTACATATTCCAAAAAAAAAAAACTTAATAAAAATGTTAAAACTGCCAACAATTAATTAACAACGATCCAAACAACATTAAAATTTTTAACGAAATGCTCTTGTTATACTTCAAGAATTTATAATGTATCAATTTGCTTAAAAATAAACGTTCCAGAATTTCCCAAAGTTTTGAAGCAAATTTTAGCTTTTGAAAGTATTTTTAATTCTTCTCCTAGATTTGGAAAAAAATCTGTCATATATTTTTCTTCAATAACTATATTTGTTCTTTAATAAAAACTTTCAACAAACTTCTATAAAAAATCTTCCATTATTATTTCTATAATTACAGATGTTTTTTGACAAGTATATTTTAAGCAACACAGTCTGACGTTTTCTTGACTTTAATTTAAATTTGGTAGAAAATTTTTCCCATTGCAGTTCACACAACTCGTTCCACAATTGATTTATTGAAAAAAACTTTTGGGTGATTTGGCCTCCATGATCGTGCAATTTAACGCCGCTGGACTGGCGGTCAAATGCCAGAAGTCATACTAAAATTATAAAGCCAGAAGATTATCGTTCGAATCAAGCAAATTTCATGTCAATTTAAAAAATTCAATTTTATTTTATTCTATTTCAAAATTATATACCTCTATAAAAAACACCCTTTATTTCCCGTCGCCAAATTTTTAAATAATTTACCGATGACTACTAGTCGTTTTTGGTTAAAATGTGGTCAGATAATGATGCCATATTTTATGAAACAAAATTCCGCCATAATCAAAAATTAAAACAAATGTCTCTCAAAGTAATTAAAATTATATTGTTCTAAAATATTTCATTTCTGATTGGGGAATGTATTTTTTACTTAAATCAGTAAATTTTTAAGCATTGCCGTTTTAACGATTAGAAAGTCTGCATGTCCCATAAATATTAATTGCAAGAAAATTTTAATAAGTTAGAACTTATTATTTAGTTTTATTTAGTCGACTAACATTTTAATAAAATCAGTCACCTAAATGGGAAGAAAGTGAAATTTCTTGCTTCTAGTCATTATCAGTACATAAAAGTGGAGGTCGGCGAAGTACAGGGCTCAAATCGTCACATCCGTGAACGTACAACTCGTTTCGTAAAAAGGAATTTTTTGGATTATGACATACGTGAACGTACCACTGAACGTATGATTTATACGAACACTCATGCGCTAACAAAAAGGTGTTCGAGTACATACAAATATATTGAAAATATTCATAAATAAATAAGATGGTCCTTTTAACTATGCATATTGCTTTAGAGGGAATTTCATTAGAAGGGGCTTTAGTGGATCAATCGATAGTATTTCTATATGGTGTTTAAATAAAAATAAAATATTTTTAATATGCCATTAACACATTAATGCCTGTCCATAAATCGGCCTGTACGATTTTGACGAAATTTTAATATATGTATGTACCTGAAGGTCCGTAGAAGTTGCTTGGGATGAAAAAAAATTTTATCTCTTCACACACTTGGGATAGGACATGTGTATTTAAATACCCAACAGGCTTTGGTGTGATATATTTTTTTATTATTTTGAAGAATTAGGTTTTTTTATTTGAGTACAAAAATTTAAATTATTAATCTATTTTCATATATATTTATTATCTGGAGACGTTGAATTTAATTCATCCACAATATATCCTTCACATGGAGGGTGTGGACCTTTTGGACAACGCCATGAACAATTACCGCATTCGAAAAGAAAAATTATCCATTTTGAAACTATAGGTTAAAAGCAAAATATTTTACTGTCTTAATTTTGTTTAGGCTAATCAACCTCTACTTCTAAATAAAAATCAGCAATAGTTGCAGCAATATCCTCTCATCGATCCCTCGCTAGAACTTTTTTACTGTCTTTACTTTGTTGGGTACTTAAATATCTATTTTATCTAACTATTCCAATAAAATACAGCTCCTAAAAGTATACTGCTAAAGTTAAAATCAACAAAAAATTACGATTCATTTGCAATCGTATGCCATAATACCATTCAGTTCATAAGATAGACGTATAACGTTATTATTCTACGTACGATTGTCGATACGAACACGGATGTGACTTGATCCCAGAATTCCTATTCCCGTAGTCGTAGCGTGTTCGGCAAAATGTCGAAAGCGCTAGCCAGAGTCGACTTTAGATATCGTACCGACGTTGTCACAACCAAACTGTGTTGATTGGGAGGAATTAAGGTTTACAAATTTTCTATTCCTTAAAAAAGCTCGTTTAATTTTTCAACGAATTTTCCACTTTCTAAAAATTTTCAATAAATTTGCCAATTATTTAGACACAAATAAAATAAAAACGTTTACGCCTGTCACGCTACACAAATAGTTGTAGCCTGAATAAAATAAGTAACACCAATCTTTGTCTTTTATCATTTAACGTTTAGCTACCAATCGAAGTCACCAACACTTTTTTGCTGCCAAAATGCTTAAATAGTTAAAAAGTATCGTTCTGTTAATGTATTTGTCTAGTTTGTATGCTTTAGAGACATTAACACTCACATGCAGAGTATAACTGTGAAAATATGTACATTCGAATATTCATAAATACAAATACTTGTGCAAACATTTTATGATTTCTTGTTAAATTCACTAACATATCGCAACAGTCGTTCATCTTTACTACATACATAATCTATGTTTATGTGAGGATGTGTAATTGCTGTTAGTGCTTTCGTTTTTATCCATAAAAAATATCATACAAATAAAACGTGCAATTTATATGAAAATGTTGCATGTTCTATTTCTGCTTGCTTTACGTTTGTGCACAACAATATTATTCGTTGTTCTCAAATGCATCACGTTAATGTTGTATTTTATTTTGTAAATAAAAATACTTTTTAATAAAAACTGAAAACGGTCGTTTAGTTTTTGCTTTTTTTTGATACAAAGTGAACATACATAGTTTTCCATTTTAAAAACTGTAAGCAAAAGAAATATACAATTAGGAATTCTATAATATTCCCAATACTATTATATTCTTATTTGTAACTAAATTATTTATAATGGAAAAATTTCTATATGATTTATTTTAATACAATAAAGGGAAGTTACTTAAAAATTAATTTTTTATATTTAGTTTATAAATATTTTAGTCATAAAAAATCAAATAAATTAAAACAACTAAAAATACTATATTCTGTTGTGCCGAATATAATATACCCTTAACTAATGTGTAGCCATGCAATAATAAAATTATTTTGTTTTAAATGGAGCCAAACAGAAACAAAGAGGATTAATTATAAATGCCTCAAACACACAACATCAGCACAAACTCAAACTATATTACTACCCATAGTAGTGGGAGATATAAAAATATATTAAAAAAATGAAATTAATAATAAAATATTAAATTTTCTTATACCACTTAAGTACAAAAAATTTCTTTAAAATCAAAGGGCTGCCACTGCTTTCAAATTGAAAAAGAATGTGATTCTAGGAACTAACAACCTTGGCGATAACAGCAACATTTTTACTTTTACAGCCATTTTGCGTACAATCCGAAATTTTTATTTGAACGTAGAATTGGGACACCAAAAATCAAAAACATCCAATGTGTGACACATTTCGTACTTGCAGTAACAAGTGTGAGTGTAAAATAGTTGTTACGATTGACTTTAATGCAATTACAGTATTTCGCAGCAACCACACATGTCTCTACATTAAGTGTCAACCGCCAGGTCCAGCACATATGCATTTACACGCACAGCTGGTTACGGTACAAAATTAAGTTTAAATGCACTAACAACAACAAACACATACACAAATATTTTCCATTGCACTTTAAGTTTTGTTGTTGATTTTCTTTTTTCAAGTCCAGCAGAGGTCAACGTTGGGTAATAATTTTAAATTGTAGCTTCTTCTTAAGGCTCATGTGAATAAAATTATGTTGTTGTTGTTGATGATGATGACATTATTGTCGCTGTATGAAATGTGTGCAATTGTGTGAGTGTTGCTGGCAGCAAGTAGCAACAGCCAGTGATGCTTCACTGGAATTTAAATTATTTTAAGGGATGTCATTTTTAATGTGCATCTGTGGCTATGCCGTGTCTTCTTTTCTACATTGCTGCTTTTACCACAGCTACTGATGATGTTTTTGCTACTGCTGTTATTTTTGTTGCTATTGCTTATGCTGCCAATGATTAAATATTTTCTTTTTCAGTTATATGTAACATGTCCTTTGGCACCATCTGAATAAAATTTTCTTAATGTCAACATTACTTACATGCTACTTGTTCTTTCACAATTACTTGTACACAGTATTGCTAAAAATATACGAAATATATCATAATTAGAGCGAAGACGGGTAATGCATATTCAATGAAGCTAAGGGCCAATACAACAAAAATGGAGAATTTCTACTACCGGCCTATTTTAAGATAATTATTTTAGTTTTATTTTGGCTCGAGGTAATTTTATAAATTTCTAAGAAATTTAATTTTTTGTTTTTGTGATAATGAATGAATAATAATTTGAAAAGTAAGTTTTTGCCGACACTAGCCGAGTGGAATGCTTTTTCGAAACCAGCTACGGGTTTCATCATCAGCACTTTTTGATCGGTGATTAGTGTTGGATGTTAATATAGGGGTATGGTGATTGCTTGACGCCTATATTCATAGTTAGTTGAGTGTGAACGAAATTTACCACAACAACTTTTTTCTGCTTTACTTTTTATATTATTATTCTTCATTATCACTAGTTTTATCCTGCTTTAGCTATCAGTTAGATCGCATGAAAGCAGTTGATTGTTTTTAACAATATTTTTGTCGGAAGGGAAGTCGATTTAGCGATGTCCGTCTGTCCGACTGTGTGTCTGTCCGTCTGCTGAAATCAACTTTTCTCAGCCCCCCGATGTCGTATGGACACGGTACTGATATCAAACGATCCCGAAAGGCTTGCTATTGAAAGCAAAAAAAATTTTTTTTTTTTTTACGTAAATACACGCAGTGCAGGGTATATAAAATTTGGCGCTCTTTCTTGTTTTTTTTTTTATTAGAATTTTTAATTTTTAATTCTGGCTCAAGTTCTTTTTTTAAATTTTACTAAAAGTTAAGCTATACCCAAAGCTAACCATTTTTTTTTCTTTTTCACTGTAAAAAAGTTTATCTGAGTAAATAAATTCACATAAATTTGCATATTGGCTGGTATGTGTCCGGCTGAAAGGATGAGAGTGTGGGTAGGTGGTTTTATATTGTCATTGTCATCATGACTGTGTCGACTGTCAATTTCTGAGCTTTTCTCCTTCGTCTTTCAAGTTTTCTGTTTTATTTTTTTTTCACTGTGCTGTCTGCAATATAGGTTTTTCCTTTTTTCAACTCTTTTTTTCTTTTACATACATTTAATATTGTAAATTCGTTTGTGTTGATGTATATATATGTATGTCAAATTATTTCCATTACTCGCAACTGTTCGTAAAGGTGCTCTACTATTGAAAACTGACTATGTCTATCTACTATTGAAAAATGTTTATGTTCATGTGTGAGGGTGAACTCTAGTGTTAATGAATTGAAATTAAAAATTGCTTTAATAATGATTGTCAACATGCAAAGGGTTGGTATTCATGAACAACAAAAACAACAGCGACTACAAAGAATGAACGAAAAAAAAACAGAAAAAAGGTTTGGTTTCCATTTTTTTGGTGTACAACTGAAAAATAAAATAACGTAATCAAATTTTAGAACCCTAATTAAAAAGAAAAAAAAAATATTTTATTGTCATAAGTATATATTGAAACGCTGCTTAATGTATAGGAAAGCTGTTAAATATTTACTTTAATTTTAGTAATTTTAATTAATTATTAGTGGTTAATGTAAATAATTAGCCAAAATTTTGGTTACTTCTCAAAAAAAAAAAGGGAGAGAAAAAAAATATGGTCGAATTTCAAACTAAATTAAAAGAAATAACTTTAACTTGCTTATAAGCGCCAAAGGAGGTTTTAAAGAAAAAGCCATAATTAATATTTCGTAATCAAATATTTATAGATATAAAGGGCATTTTTTATAGAGGCAACACTAATTTGGCAACACTTGTTTAATTAGTGGCCATTTTGTCAGCTTTCAAATGATTTATATTTAGTTTGTTTTGGCATTTCAACATGAATACACTGACGCCTGAACAATACAAATTTATTTTAAAAAACATGGTTCTGTTTAAAATGTTTCATAAGCGAATTTTGTTTAGCGCTTATGTTTTAATGAATACGTCAATAAACAAAACTGCCATATTTGGAGTGATGATAATCTTCAAGTGTATGTTGAGACACCGTTATATCCAGAAAAACTGTCTGTTTGGTGTGCTTTATGGGCTGGTAGAATCATTGGTCCGTACTTCTTTTAAAACAATGCTGGTCAGAATGTTACAGTCAATGGCGACTGCTATAGAACCATAATTACTGACTTCTTCTGTCATCAATTGAACAACCATGATGTGCAGGACCTGCGGTTTCAACCAGACGGCGCAACATGTCACACAGCTCGTGTCACAATTGATTTATTGAAGGAGACGTTTGGTAACTGCATAGTTTCACGTTTCGGACCCGTAAATTAACCTCCAAGATCGTGCGACTTAACGCCGCTAGACTATTTTTTATAAGGATATGTGAAGTCGCTAGTCTACGCCGATTAGCCTAAAACGATTGACCACTTAAAGGACAACATTCGCCGCTTTATTGTCGATATACGACCACAAATGTTGGAAAAAAAATTGGACCTCCAAATTATACTACGTCCGTGCCAGCCTTGACGGTCATATGCCAAAAGTAATTATTAAATTATAATGCCAAAAGATTATCTTTCGAATAAAGTTAATTTCATGTCAATTTAAAAAAATCATCTTTGTTTAATTCAATTTCGAAGTTCTATAAAATAAACAACCTTTATTTATGCACAAGGATATACAAATTAAATAAGTATTTTGTAGGTGGTCACATAGTTGAGAAGATTATTTTTTTCAAATTTTACAGCGTTTTACTAGCAATAAGTTAAAACTTTTCAAGAAATTTAGGATTTCACGCCCACTTTCCATTTATATATGTAAAACATTAAAAAAAATGATTATCTAACTGACTAATTCATCATTGTACAACACAAACGCATAAAGCTAAGACGAATATTCTAAAGCAGATAAAAATTCATTTATAAGGGATTTTTAAAAATATATATCTTAAATCTTTAATATTGAATATTAATCAGTTTTGTCATTATGTGCAACAATTACATTAAAAGTATTCAAAAAATTTTAATTACAACAAAAAATGCAGTTTTAGATTATAAATTTAGAAAAAAGTTTGATCTTTTGATTTTAAATAATGCTTTTGTAAGCGATAAAAATATATGAAGTCAGCCACAATAAACTAGAAAAAATTCAAAGTATATATACTTAGATTTTTTTTCATACAAAAATAGTAAAATTATTTAATAAAATCTAAGACCGAAATTTTAGTTTAAATATAAGCAAAAGGTTTATTTTATTATTCAAAGAAATAATTCTACGAAAAATAATCACGTAAATGTAACAGCAAGTTTTATTGGAAGGTCTCACGGAAACATATGGATAAAGCAGCCACTAAGCAAAGGCTTAATGATGTAAATATAAAAACAGAGAAGGCGTTTGGTCACACCAATTTCAAGTAACATAAATTACATAAGCGTTAAATTTATTCTGCACAATAGAAGTGGTTTGTGGATGTAACATTCATGAGTATAGTTTTGATACATTCAATTCGAATATATGTATGTTAATGTATGTATTTTAGGCCAATAACATATATCTGATTTTTGCATATGTGTAACAATTGTACTATTTGATAGCATTAGCTAACAACGCTGTAACAAGAACAACAATTTCACCGAATTCTGTTGCTGATATTTTTTTATATTTAGGGTATAGTTGTTTTTTTGTTACATTAAAAAATGGAGTTTTTTAATAACTTAGTAATGCTTAATGATATTTTTAATTGATATATTTGAAAGTACTTTATGTTTTGTATTTTCAATTGCACACACCTCATATATGCAAATATTTTAAAATATTTTTTTCTTTTATGTCAATTATGCACCTTTTTCAATTTAAAGCAGAAACATTTTTATGTTCACGTATTTGGTGTTATTAGTGTTTTTGGTTTAAAGCATACACGTATATGTGTTTTGCGTATGTATGTGCAAGTACCAAATTTAAATGCATATAACGCCTGAAATTATTGCAATAAATTCTATTTTATTCACTTTTGTTAGTAAATATCTTTTTAACTTTTATTACTTTTTATAATCAAATAAGACATAAATTTTAACAGGAATGCATATATTTTACTTTCAATACTTTAGTTGTAAAAGCTCTTGAGATTTACTACAAAAACTGTAAAAGCGCATATCTATGATTCTATTTTAAAGTAAATAAAATCACCTGTTTGGTAAGCGTTACGTGAATATGCCGTCGGCTAAGCTTGTAGATCTACAAATAAGGCATTTCTATGTATAAAAACAATAATAAGTTCTATTGACTTTTTATGATTAATTGTAAAATAAAAAAAGGTGTTACAATAATGATAGTGATTAATCGATTTTCGCTTTAAGCCTTCTTTTCTCGGATACTGAATATTGACTCGATAAAGTTTTGGAAAAGCAAATTCAGATTGGAATTGATCATATTGGTATAATAATTCAATTGTAACTTAGCCTAGCTAACTTATACTAAATCCTTTAACAAACTAGAAAAACTAAAACAGTTTTTGTTTACAAATATCTTAGTTAGTCGGTCGAAATTTTTTATTTACTTTGGTTAAGTGGTGCGACATTTTTACTATGAATTTAATAATGTTTTTTTCACATAAACATCCATTTATTACTAAGCTGCTTATACTAAATTTAGTGGTTTTTTCTACAATCGCTTTTAATTTTTTCTTTTTAAACGAATATTTCTATTTATTCTGACTTAAGTTCAATTTTAAATCTCTTCATTATGAAGAAAAAAATTATTGTTTGTGATAATTGAAGAATATACTGACAACGTAAATTTCCCGATACTAGCCAAGTGGCATGCATTTTCGAAATCACCTACAGTTTCATAATCAGCACCCTTTGATCGGTATTTTAGTGTTGGATGTAAATATCATCAATTTAACTCAAAGTTTATTAGGAAATAGAACATGGTATCTGATAGTCGTCGATATTCATATTTTCTATCACTAAGTGAGTGAGATCGAAATTTTCCATAGCCATTGAAAGCGCTTTTTTCTGTTTATCTTTTTTAATATTATCACATGTATTTGTCCTGCTTTATTAAATGGCAATGAAGCAGCTTTTGTATTATTAGTACAACTTCTTGTTTTCTTATAATTTATTTTGCTTTGTTTTGGTTTGTCATCAACAAATGGTTGACCATTAATGATATTACACCGTACCATGTGTTATTATTTTGCAATATAACTTTAAAAAAATGTAGTGTGTAAATATGTTAAAAAAAATTATTCAGGTTTTCCATATGTATCAAATAATCTTCAGAATAATATTAATTAAGAAACGTAATGTAAAGCATACATATTAATCTCATAAAAAAATTCTATCGACAAAACACCTATAAAGTCTAAACTTGCACCTACACAATCCAATGTAAAATAATACAAACACTCATATTAATACATTAGGTTTCACCCAATTGTTGTCAAAATAATATGAAGGTTATTCCAAAAATGTTGCTCAAAAAACCTAAGTTAAAAAGAAAACACCGCTTTGTTTTTTCTAACAACACTTTCGTTTTGCAGAAATATTCAAATGTTGTTGCAACTAAACCGAACAGTTCAATAAAATTTTTTCTTATGCAAATTTCATATCGATATTTATAATTTAAGCAGCTTTAAAAGATTAAGCTTTAGTGCTTCGTTTTGCAGAAATATGCTAATCCTTTTGTAGCTGAACGAAACCAACGCGTTGGAAATCATTTTTGATATGAACCTTGAGTTTAACCGGGAAGTCGTTTAAGATAGAGAAATCTTAATAAAAAAATTGTGTCCAGCTAGATAAAAAAAATAACCGTATGTGCAACGTATAGTTCCAGAATTTCAAAATTATGTATCGATATTTTTAAGTTTTAGCCTTAAACTGAAGCTTGATGTTTAACCATGAAAATAAGTGGACATTTTTAGGTTAGACCATAGACCCAATTACTTCTTATTGCAATATGATTCTGTCGTTAATTCTAATAAATTATTATTACAATTGCAACTGGCACTCTGAAAACAAGATTTTATATACAGACATGCAGTCGCACATATAAATTTAGAAGTGATTCTTGTTCTTGAACTCATATCCCTTTTACTACCTATAGCAGTGCAGGGTAAAAAATATATATTTAATTTTAGAGAGCAAAAAAATAAAATAAATAATTTTCATAAAACAATCTTATGTTTACTAAATATATTAAAACGTCACCCTAATATACACTCATCCATAAATTCTCAATAAAGCAAATAACAAACACTATCATAACGTGTCTCAAGGTAATTCTTCATTTAAGGCACCTTGCGTGTTTAAACTAACACCAAACGACAACAATGAACAGCAAAAACACCACTATACAAAATAGCACCGACATCAACATCATAACCAACACCACCAGCACTACATCATCGGCAAATGGAGAAAAAACGCAAAAAGGCAACTGCTATAAAAACTTACATATGTATGTATGTAGTACAATAAGAAAAGAAAACAAAAGCAAAGAAAACCTACTGCAAACAGTTGAACAAATATATTAAAGTGAAACATTTTCCCTCGTTTATTATTATTTTTTCCAACCTTTTTAAAGTTCGAACTATAAATTAATCAATAAATAAAATTTAACAATTTTTTATGGGCAATAAAAACTCTTTTTAAGCAATTTATTCATTAGTGTCAGGGTATTATTAAAAGAACTTAAATGTGAAGAAGAATAAAAAAAAGTAAATAGTTTGGTTTTTACGGTCTTTTTTTTTTTGTTTTTTACTATTTTCTAAGTTTTAATTATAACAAATTTTACATAATATTTAAGTAAAAACAGCAGGCAAACTACTAATTACACTGGTAAACAGTATTTCTACGGTTAGAAATTTTATACTTAAGTATACATATTTTGCGCGCTTTGATTTTGAAAACAAAGTCAAAAAATCAAATTTCCAATTTAACTTACATCATATCTTTTATAAGATTTTATTTTAAGAGAAGCTGGCTAAGAATGATCTAGTATTAGTTATTCGTTATTGTTGTATTATAACAACAATGATACTGTTCTTCTAAACAGAAAGTGTTTTAATAGATATTTGCTTAAAATAGCCATGATTTTTAAAATCTTAACTAATTATCCGAAGAGTAAACTAAGTTAAATGCCTTTGTGACATTTGCTTCTCAATGTGTTGGTAGTCAGCCCATCTTTGACTTCAAAAAACTTCAAGAAACGTTCAATATTCAAACTTACTAATTTCTTACAAAGTTCTCAACTCCTGTCATCATTTTAATCGCTAGTTAGTTTTCTTAATTTCCTTCTTTTACCTCTTTCAACCTATGTCTTTTATGTAAAGAGTATATTTTTAACACTTGTGTTGCACTTTAAATATTCAAACACACAAAAAAATATCATCGTATTTTTTTAAAAAGCTCTTCATACAAAACAGCTCTTCAAAACATACTGGTTTACATGAAATCCCTTGTAACACAAGATGGAGTTTAGTTTTTTTTTTAGATATTACCCATTTGTTATCGTCAAACATTTGGATATCGCAAACTATTTCAGAATTTTTATGTTTGAGTGGAATTGGATAACAGCAGCATACCCGGTTATGTATAGGAAAATGCATTAAAATTTTTCATAAAATTTTAATAAAAAAAATTAAATTCAAGTTTATGTTTTTAAAAAGGTACAAAATAAAATTGTAATATCAATAAAATAGAACATAAAAAGTTAAAAAATTTTGATTTATTTTTAAATTTTTTGAATGCAATCAATAGAATGTTATGCACACACAATGCAAGCCTCGAAGGGTCTCATGTTTCTTAGGGCATTCACTTAAGCCTGCGATCGGCTTGTTGTGCGCTTCATGGGATAAGAAAAAGGAGAAAAAAAAAAGATCGAGAAAAACTGCACTCCTCAAAGGAATTCGGTCAATAGAACGAATTTCCTCATTGCAAGTGTAAAAATTACCCTTTGGTTTTATTCTGCGAGTGCTGTTACTTTTTCCTCGCCATATACTGCAGCATCAATTCTTTCAAAGGATCACCTTTTTTGGCCTCAACGGCATTTCATATGGAGAATATTCTAGTAATGCGGTTATTCTTGGCTTTGACTTCTATTTCAGGTTATACCAATTGACCGCTAAGTTTTTGAAGAAAAATCGTACGCCTGCTAGTTGGTTCTGGGTTGTTCTCCATGAAAGTTATGATCACAGCAAAGGCACCTAAATCCAAATGTTATAAAAGAGTTGTAAAGGCTATCTATGGTTCGCAGCTTGGTAAAATATTCTGCCAGATATTTGTCAATATTGTCAGCGCCGCCTTTATTTTTATCGAATGCATTGAAGCAAGAATTATAATTGATTTCTTATTCTTCGACATGTATGAGTACATAGTTATATCGTTGCTAAAACCGAATATGGTAGATTCCACTTCACATCCTTTTGGAAAAGCAAACTCTAGTGGAACAAATTATAATAATTGGTGTCCATCATCAAACTTTTTGCTAAATTGTAGCTGGTAAAGAAAATGTCACACACAATGCTTCTTCCACTACCATGGAATATATTGATGCACAAATCTTTTACCACTTTTTTACCCACGTTTTTTTCCCGTTCACCGGTTGCAGCTATTCCTTGTGAAGGTTTGTCGCTTCATTGGATAAAATTAGACATACCCTTAACAACGTGTAGGTAATTAAAAAGAAGTCTGTTTACGTACGTATGTATGTATTTACATACTTGTAGGATATTTTAGGTCTTAGCAAACTTGATTTTTATGATATAAATTTTTGCCCATATAGGTTTTTCGTTCATATCTTTCTGGCATGTCTTACAAGCAAATATAATTAAATTTTGTGTAAAAAAGTTAAAAAAAATTTAAAAAAGTTGTCTCTTTTTTACTTATATGTCGTCAATTTGTTTTTAAATTTCCCAAAATGCATGTCTTGCACACACATACATATAATAAATTTTTGTGTAAAAAATAAAAAAAAATTGTTTTTATATATCTCTACTATTGTCAGATTGGTGATGTCGACTTCCCTATCTATAAGGATCCAGCATATTTGTACTTTATGGGGTCGTAAAAAGTACAAACGGAATGACAAACTTATATATATATACCCTTGCCACCTGTGGTGAAGGGTATAAAAACAATGCCCTACAAAATGAATGTGCATACCCGGGTATGCTGCTGTTGACGTACGTATAATTTTTCTGCTGTAGACATACAGGTTAATCAGTGTTTTTAATGAATATTTATTTCTTACTGAGTGGAACATGAAATAATCGACATTTTTTTTACAATTTATAAACTATGAGCCTCCGTTGATCTCTTTTTTATGTTTACCAGAAAGTTTATGAAAAAGGTGTAAAAACGTTTATCCGAGCTAGTCCATACCATGACACCTTTTACATACTTAAACTTTAAGTGTTGTTTAGAAGATACTGCTATGTAATACAAACATACGCCATGATTGTATTTATATTATTTTGGAAAAAGGTTTTTGCTACAAAAGTTTATGATGTTTTTTGTCATT